>VZSZ01003291.1:50041-123125 GCA_013398815.1 Ibidorhyncha struthersii | reverse complement strand
CCTTGCTATACTCAGAAGTGTATCTGAAATGCACGTGTGTTCTAGCTGGCTAAATGTTTCATAGGAAGTATATTTTCAGGTGGATTTAGCACTTTTCTTCTTTAATTATTACTTAAAAGACTTTGTTTTTTTTTAAGTTATTTACTACCTGAAATAACTTTAAGTTTGTTTCAGAAAACTTCCACCTGTGTTTTATGTGAACTGTTCCTTCTGATTGACGGCTGGTAGTTATTCATGATGTATAATTGCTTTTCTAAGTCACATGTGATTTTCTCCCTCCTCTGATTTGAGGACTGGGTCTTTCTAAAAAGAAGAGTTAATGAGCTGTGATTAAAGATTGTTCTTGGGCACAAGTTCATACGTGAATACAGGAGAATGGAGGATATTGGAGAATTTGTCTGCCTTAACACTGTACAGATTTATGAAAACCACGTGATTGTAAAAAGAGGAAAACTTTGCTGCTTGTGCAACTCTACCTTTCCTAGAGACACACCAGCAGAAAATTTGACCCAGCGTTTTTGTGTTATCCACAGAGTGCTATCAATCACAGGGAAATTTAAGTCCTAATTCTACTCTAATTAGAAAAAACCCCAACAAAATCAAACCCACATTGGTCATGAAAAGTCTTTGTATTTGGTACTGCATTTTCATTTTGTGCAATTTATGGTGCCGTTAGTGATGTCTGTACACATTTATCATCACAAAACCTTTTTTCATGTGTGTCACTTTGCCAAATTAATATTAAGGCTGAAATTATTCTGCCAGTTGTCAATGCTAGGATAATTTTTTCTTTGTTTTTGGAAAAAATCAGCAGATATTATTTATCCTTTTTGGACAATAGAAATAGATGTAGCCAGGATAGTGTTTTTCTTACAGTGAAAAAAAGGTACATGACCGTGATAGTAAATAGAACAAAGGAAAAATGTTTCTGTCTGTATTTTCTAGCTGGAGTATAGTGAGGAGGAAGACATGGCATCTTACATAGAAAGTGAATTTAGATCCGTTCTTAGATGCTGAAAACAGGAATTTGCACATGTGCAGTGTAGCTGTGTTGAGAGTTTAGCATCTCAGTTCTCCTGAGATGCCACTGGCCCTGAGCACGTGCAGATTTCACATATCCTGAGAAGACAACTGTGTGTGTAACATCCCCATTTCATGATTTCCAGGGCTGAATGTAGCTTTCCTCTTCTTTTGCCTCTGACGGCGTCAGTCTGCTCTCATCCTCAACATCAGAACCTAAAAAGGGGACAATAGTTCCCTTATTCTCCAGATTCTTGTCTGCTGAGACTCATGAGCCATGGAGAGAAAGAAGTCACCTGAAGGAAATGCAGCAGGTGGGGAACGTGGTGTTGTGGGGGATGGGGGAAGAATATGAGAGGGAACTGAGAATGGAGACGGAAAACCATAGTAATGACATAGCCTGACTTGTCTCACACTGCTGGTGGGGCAGTTTTGTGCTTTGACCTCTGCCAAGGCATTTCTTTTGAAGTTGGGTTAGTCACATATGTCTCAGTTGCACAGGAGGCCAACAATTGTGTAATGATCATTTTCATCACTGTTTTGCATGGTCTAATTTGAGACTGCTTTTGCAGCAAGTCTAAAAATCACAAATGCTGTTGAAAACACTGAATTCTGAAAGAGGCACTGATAACACTACTGTGGCTCCCATTACTTTTTAGTACCGGGTAATCACTTACATAGGGCCAAAAAAAGTTCATGAGAAAATTATTCCTGAATCCAGAGGCAAAGGATGTGCAAGGATTTGTCTACAGAGTTTTCAACTCAACTTACGTTCATGGATATGTTTGGTGCCAGATGAACATCGAGACATCAACATTTTTAAGTATTTAATTTTTTTGCTGGCTTCCGGTATATGAATGTGAAGTAAAGAAACTGAGCAGATGAAATAAGAATTTTGTCATATCTATAATAACTGACCAGGGCTTGCTACAAGACAAGTTTCCAGTGCTATCTGAGATGAAATACTTTATCAAAAAGATTGTTGAAAAAGATTTTTATATCTGAAAAATGACTTTGCAAACTCTTAAAAATGTTAAGCTTCAATTAATACTTTAGGAATAGCTCTCTTTGATTTAAAGAAAATACAAGGGGAAAAAAAGAAACTTTATAGAAGTTTTCAGTGGTTGAAGTTGTTTTTTTAACAGGAGAGAAGATAATGGTAAATAGTTTTTGTTACATTCATTATTTCTTACTCTTGTAGAAAAGGTCACCAATACAAATCTTGATTTTGAAATTAATGTGAATTTGAATTTCCTCAAGTTTCAAATAATTTCATTTTTCATGGCCTTCACGCACTTAGTGTCCAACACCATTGTTGACTAAAAGAGAACACCCGGACCATGTTCCCAGCAGCTGAACATTGGCCCATTGACTCTGGGGAGAGAAGTAGTTACACCCCATCAGAGGCCAGTTCTGCATCTTAACAGATATAGGAAGATGTGAGAAATTTCAGCCCCAGGTTCAAGGATTTTCCAAAATTTGAGGACCCATTCAGTTTGCTTACACAGTTTCAAAGACAATTTTCTATTCTCATTGTTTTGCCTGAAGGTTTGGAAGAGTGAAAAGGAAGAAGTTGTCTAATAAACAACATATGTGAGACCATCACTGACCTAGTTCAGAAGTACAAGAGTGTGAAAACAGAGCTGACTTCTTGCCCCCAGTCATGTTACTGGAAGTTTTGCCACTGACTTCAGCAGAGTGGAAATTTCAAGCATTTTTCCTGTCTGAAGTTGCTTGTAATGGAATGTCTCTTTGCTGGAAATGCAGGTGCGAATGAATGCACTTCATGACTAGTTCTGTTGAACTGAGGCTTTTTCAGGCTTGGTGCCTATATTCCTATGCAATGCTCCATTTAAGAATCAAAACCAAGCCAAAATTTGATGAATAGAGAAATTAGACTTCTAATAATAAAAATAAGAATTGGTTTAAGATGAATGAATGGCTTTAGATAAATTTTTATTTCACAGAAGATTTACTTTAGGAATTAAATTGGTGTAAATAAAGTCTGGAAGCCTTTTTTAAATGGTAAGATCTGTGTTTCACGTAAGCATGAAGAGAATGTGGACACACAAAGAGGTTTCAGTAGGCTGTTTAAGTATTGATTTAGATAATATGCATGTAAGCAAAAATATTTTTGCAATTTCCCATTTTTTCCCATAAATACAGTTGGTATTGACAGATGAGTAAATCCATTTCAGTACCTAAGATGCACCCGTTCCATCTAACTGTGCAACACACAGTGATTCCCAGGGAATGTTGTGAATGTTGTGAAACAGACAAATGAAAAAGTCACGGGGAAAATTACATCAGTTTCTCTCAGGGTTGCCGTTGTTTTTCGCTTTGTTTATCATCCTCTCTTTGGATGCACATTGCTAACAACTGCCATATCTAGACTGAAATGCACCATTTGTCCTCTTGCACTGCTAGGTTTTTTATCTCCATTTCGCCATGAGATTACATCAGTATTTTGTGTTGCTTCCCCCATACTTCCCCAGTTTAAAGATGTGCTCTTTTAGATTTTTTTTTGTGTGACTTCAACAATGTTCTGTTCACATTTCCTTGGATAGACCCAACAATTGCTTGTTGACCCATTTTAACCCCTTTTGAGCATCATCTTCAAAGTGTAACTGTCCTTGACAATGAAAGAGACCTTCCTATTGTCTGGTCCTTCCAGGCAATCTTTAGCATTGAGTTAAATGGCTTTCAGATGGAGGAGTTGGCTGGAAGGAAGGAGACAAAGTGGTCTGTTGTTTCTGAGTGACTTTGCTAGAGTTTCCCTTTTTTCTTTTAGAATGGTGCATTTCTATAGAAGATGACAGACGTTTTGACAGGTGCAATATGCTTTGAACTGTTGTGTCAGATAATTCTTTTGTCTTGGTTTTTCCCAGCAGAGTGGTACGTCTCCTTAGGATGCTGATATGCATATTGTTTGCTTTTCATTTAGTGTGGTGAAGCCTTCCATCCTCCTTTTCTCTCTCCCTCTCTCACTTTTTTAATGGCCTTTTGCATATATGTAGCTAACCCAGATGGGAAGGCGGAGTGACCATGACTTAAACCTCTCTCTCCAACCTTTTGATCGTGATAACTGACAGTTATAACTCGGGAAATTATAATGGTAATAGAGAAAGAGCTGGCAACAACACACAAAAGCATGACCTCAAATAAAATCATGTTATAATCTCATCTCTGGCTGCAATGAACTATGCCCATACAAAAAAAAGGCAGTTTCAGAGCTGTTACTTCAAAGCAGGAAAGATTTATCTTTGCTCATCTACTGATTGGCCTAGGTGAAAATAAACCACAGTCCCATCACAGAATCAAAACTGGTTTGAGGGGAAAAGAAGTCCAAGCTAAAGTTTTAAAATTTAAAAAATGTTTTATTTTACTCTCAGTGGGAATGTTTTATTTCTTTCTTAATACTCTTAAAGTTACCACAGAGAGTATCTCTCAGTCAGGAAGCTTCATTTTTTTTGGAGTGCATAGACCGTGTTCTACATTTGTGGTCAATGTTTTTGCAGTGCCAGCTTTGAGGGGTTTAAGTCCTGCTATGAATTATTGTATTGTAAATAGCAGCACTGTTAAACGGGTCATGCAGAGAAGATGTCAGGATTTGTGCCTGGTGGTATCTTTTTCTATCAGTTCCTGATTCTGCCTGCCTGACTGTTTTGGGCTTAAACAGACTTTCCTACTATTACCTTTGATGTTTTCTTTTTATTTTCGGACTTAACACCCCTTATTTTGGTTGCCTGGGTATGACTCTCATTCATTGTGTCATGAATGACATCCGTGTTACTGAAAGACAACCTGACCCTGAAAAATTGAAAACAAGATCTTCTTTTGCAGTTGCTTCACATGGCATAAACTCAATGGGGAAGAGAGATTTAAAAGCTGCCAATTAAATAGAGGAATGGACAACATAATTTACTGTAACAGGGAGAGGTGACTTGGAAAGCTTTGCTTTATGAATCCTTCCAGAACATCTGAGGAGTTGATTTAATAGCTTATGGCATACATGTTTAAAATATTTGTACCAAGATTTTTTAAATCATGGACTAGCAGCTAAATCTCTGTAAAATGTAGTTGGGTGACCTGATGGCCCGATTTCCAAAAATGGTAGAACCCATCAGCTTCTGTGGTTTCCACAGACACCTGCTCAGCTCTGAGGAATGCTTTAGAGTATCTTACTCCAGCGTTTCAGCATGCATGACAATTTAAAAATTGTATGTGTTATTATGGTATATAGTGGGTAATCTTGCATTAAAAAAAAATAATTACTTCTTCTAACGTGATAACATTTATGGGAAGCTTTTGACTTGTGCCCCAAAGAGTGAATGGCAATATTTGTTTCTCTACTAGTAGATGCCTCAGTGCTGCAAAGCGTTCTACAGCAGTGCTTAAGCATGTCAGCTCAACTGGTCTGAAATACATGGCTAAAGCACTGTCTGAAATGCTGTCTGCTGCCACAGACAGGTCCTAATAATTGTTATTTTTGATGGTAAAAGCGCTTCTTTGGAATCACTGAGATTTTCTGTCTCTTCAGTTACTTTTTTTTTAAGTAAGTCCTGCTTATATTGTAACTCTTGCTTTTGTAAGTCAGTCATACAAACAAGATGGAAACCCTCTCCATTTTAGTTGCTATTCTTCTGAGCTGAAGACACAGTTTTTTTGCCACCCATGTTCTATGGTTACCTGCTACCTCTAGTCCCTGGTTGCAGATTTATTCATGTATTGACTAATAACTGATTGAAACTCCTTATGTCACAACAGTAGAAAATACCTTTGCAACACCAGAAATTTCAAAACAGAATTTTGTAGTCAGCTGAGAACAGGTTCTTAAGAAGATTGTTGGATGGTCTTAAAAGAGGCCTGTTTACTGACACCGTCTCTAATTAGTATGTGTCATGGAGATTTCTCATCTTAAGAGATCTGCCATAGTTCATGGACGAACCAAATGGAACCAATCTTAAATTGCTTCAGGCTCTTTTGCAAAGTAGGGCATTTCTGAAGCTGGAAGAATTTTGCCAAGCGACTCACAAGGCATGAATTTCTTGGGACGATGTGCATCATGTTCAGTTTTATGGTTTCCCTTTCACTGTTTGAGGACACTGCATAGTTGAATAGGTTGAAGGGGAACTTACGCCTTTTTCACAGGAGTCCAGTGTAAGCGTGGCAGAGTCCTTGTTATGGTCATCAGTGAGATGGTTATTTATTACTTGATCAGTTTCTGAAATTTCTATAGGGTTCTCATCAACAAAATGAAGGTGGTTGCTCTTTTGATCAGGTCTAGTAGGAAAATATGCAAAGAGTTCTCACAGGCTGCTGATGTCTCAAAATAAGCCCACTGTAACAATTCACAGGCTATACAAACTTCATGGTTGTCAAGTATTCTGCTTGCCTTTGCCATATAGACGTCATGGTTGTCACTGGAGATAGAGCGCTGTACCTTCTGCTCCAAAAGCATAGGCTCCTACTGTCAGGACTGGTATCGTGTTGCGAGCATGGGGAGACTATGCAAATTGGATAACATAATGCTGCTCATATGGGAGCTGACTGTGCTAATTCCCACGTTAATCCTGTGACTGAACGCAGTATGAACGAGACGCTCACCCCAAGGCTGGTTGAGACCAAGCCGTGTGTTCCCGCTGTTGAGAAGAGCTGTGCCTGCTCTCCAGGTAATCAATCTGACTCCTGAGTGCTCATTGAAAGGTGCACCTGCCAGCTGATACCATTTCCCATTGCCATCCAAGTGTCAAGTGTGGAATAATCCCTAAGGAATCCACTGACGAAAAGCCAATTAAAATCAACTGGGAAACTTTCCACCAATTTGGTAAACTTTGGGTCATGCCATTAGCAAGAAAGCCATGTTGGGCGCATCCATTCCCACATAAATTGTTTCACCTGTCTGGCAGAATAGCACCAGATTGATGCAGGCTTTCCTAGAGTGACAGAATTGAGAAAGCCCACTTTTTTCCCTGCTTGGTGTTCAGGAACCATTGCAGGCCCATAGGGCAGGAAAGGGAGTTCTATTGAGTCTTTCCATGGATAGGAGTAATTTGTCAGACCAGGTCTAGAGCACTGAGTTAAGCAACAGGCAACAGCATCAGTGTTATTATGGACAGCTACTTTCTGGTCAAAACATTTGACAGTTTTTCCTTTATGAAACTTTGAATACTATTATCTGAATATATTTTTTTTTTAACACAAACTTTAACCTAATATGACTCTTTCATATATTTTTGCATTCTTAGACTCCATGAGAGAGATGGCAGCTTGAACATCCAAATTTAGTGGCTCACAAGAGGCCTTTAATGAACTTGGAGAACTTCATCCATACATAGTCTCCTCTTTGTCTGAGCACAAAGGGACAAGACAGAGTCACGCCTCTTAGGTATGTTTTCCTGCTGATTTCTACTCATACCCGCCATGATCTATGAGCAGAGCCTATAGCACTTGGTAAGTGCATTCTTCACCGAGGTTTAAAATCAACCAGAAAAACATTAAAATTACATTTCTAAGTCTTATTGAAGTTTCTACTGTGTTTCAAAGCATATTGGTATGCTACAAAATTAATGGTGATAATGAAATCCCTATTAAAAGGCATAAAGTTGAGTCCATTTAGTAGAACTTCTTGTCAACAAAGTACACTTTGTGACTAGATTCAAGCAAAAGGATGGATCCATATTTTTTCATCACCATTATTGTGTAGGTCAACATAAAATTCTCTTTTCAATAATCTCAGTCCAGTACTGATTTCATGCTGCTGACGTATGATCAAAGTGTTAAGATGTCCTTCTAGCCTTGTACCCAAACGTGCTAGTCAAAAGTTAATCCCTTTTACTAGGTAAGGTTAGTCTCAGATGTTGTTCTGCAATGTTTTATTTGTTGTATTTGAAATATTTTATAAAATTGAATTTGAAAATTAATAGCTACACTTACATTGTCTATGTAGTTAAGAAAACGCTGAGAATGAATTGCCTCTGGTCTTCTGCCTACATCATAAGGATGGTGTTCAATCATTAAGTTTTTTCATTTATGCATGTTTTTCCTCATGGGAGAATTTCAGGACAAACTGAAAGAAATGATGCACAGAGGCCAAGCAAAGTTATCCTCATTACTGTGACTCCTACTGAAATATTTTATGTAAGAGTGAGATGATTTCTAAAATGATTCTGAAAGACTTTGCACTTTTTATTTGGGCTCATTGAAAATTTCCTGGGTTTATGCATTATTTTTTTTTACAAAATTTTGATTTTAGAAAAACAGTAAGTTCCCCAGAATCATACTGATTTTATTACTATTTTGACTAAAAATACCCGAGTGATTTTTTTCTTATAAGTTCAGATTACTTCATTCTAGGTTTTCTTGTTCATCATTATTTTATAATTTATGTTATGACACAAGATAGAAAATAAAATAGAAGAATGGAGTATCACTGTGAAACATTTGATAATGTCAAACAAAATCGATTATCGTGTGGATCTCTGCAACAAAATTTTGTAATTCTGATTCCATGGGAAACATTGACATGACATATTTTAAGTCAGAAATATACTAGATGGTGCTCATAACTTTTCCTGTACATTTTTATTTTCATGTTTCTCTGACTTGAACACGATATAGGAAATCAATAAACAAGCAACTGTTGCTTTCTCTTTGTTCCACTGAGTTTAGTTTATGTATAGGTTGCTGGTTCAGGATTTCTTGGTCTTCTTCCTTGACTGAGAATTGAAATCAATTGCTTGGCTGGGGTTCAGTCTTCCTTTTTGCAGGTGACCACTAGCGTTAGTAGGGTGACTGATAAGTAAATTGAAGGAATTAGGTTCTTACTACTTAACTGAGACTTATATTGATAATGTCACTCGTTTCAATGAATACTAGTCCAGAACACCTGGTCCTGGAACATAACTTTCGCTGAAATACACTTGCTGATGTTGACTGTAGAGAAAAGGATTACAAAAGGCACCTTAGTAGTGTATTGCAAGAGGAATACTACAATTATTTTCCTAAAAAATAAAGGTGAAGTCATTTGAAGATCCCTTTTTCTTTCTCCTTACGTTGAAAACCTATCTGTGAAATGTACAGTGAAGTGTAAACAATTCTTGCAAATTGTCTCTTCCCTATTACTTACCTTGAGTCAATGCTTAGCAACTCTGGAAGTCAAACACGAGCAATGCACTTACTTTGCATAGAGTACATGACTACACATGCAGACAGGCACTGGAGAATCGGAGAACTATACTCATTCTTTAACCACTGGTTTGCTGGAATTTAATTTTGTGGCATGTTTTCCTTCCTTCTCTCTTAAGAAGCCAGGTCAGAAGTAATATTTCTTAGGAATTCTCATAAATATTCACAGCAAAATCAGCAAATCTCTGCAAGTGCCTTTTTGTCCTTTCAGAAAATTTCAGCGTAATTAGTAGTGTTTTTTTTCCCTGTTTCAACTGAGCTTAGGACATCAGGTATATAGGCAACAATGAATGAGAGGCTGGTATCAGACTTTCTTTGAGAGAGAAATAGGAGAAGATGCATCATGAAAAGTATAATTAGAATGATTTGGGAAGAAAAAAGTTTCAGAAGATCTTTCAGGATATGAGAGGCAAAATATTGTTGGACCTACCACCGCCAGCATAAATGATAGGAAGACATTTATGTCAACAGAACTTTTGTTCAGAGTGATTCTGGTCTTCATTTGGACAGCAATTAATATATTTGCCTGCAAATATACTAAGTCCAACCAACTGGCCAGGCAGTCTTGTGAATTTTCCCTCAGCCAAAGCAAAGAATGAGGAGTGGAAAAAGACGGAGACATAATCCCGGATCAAAGAGTGACAGTGTTCTGGGCCTGAAACTGATTTCAGATGTCATAAACAAACACATAGAAGGCACAGATGAATAGAAATTGAAAGGATGCAGCAGTCAGGCTACAGAAATGGGAGAGGACAGGGCACATTGGCAGGAGAGTGGAAACCAAGCCCTTGCCTATGAGGGTATGTGTGTCAGCTGTACCAATCCACACAGACCAAGGATGTTTTCACTGATCTTAGATGTCTCTTCCTTTTAGTGAAGGTGTTACAAGGCCAGTCCTGAAGGTCATCTTGATATTCTTGTGTATAATCCCAGTGGCCAAGGACAACACCTCAGTGGCTGAAGTTGAGGATGTAAGATCGTTAACGTTATTTAGGAATACACACTTGTTTTCATTCTAGCTATCATGAGATGTTATTGACAAGGCTCATATATTGGAAATTCTGAGCCTGGGAACTCCTTATTCCCTCAGAAATGCTGAAATGCAAACCCATAATTCGGGTTCTCAAGGCCTAGTGCTTTCCTTGGTTATATATGTGCTAATGGCATCAGGAAGGTGTTTGAGTGTAACTAAGAAGGGAATTTGATCATTAACTAGCACTTGTGCCTCTCCTATGCTGATGAGTTACCTCCTTTATGGCATCATCATATTCATTTCCCAGGCGTCAGCTCATTACATTAACTTCAGGCACAGGCACATTTTTCCTCAGATTTTGCCACAGCCTTACTCTCTTCCTTCCCTAAAATGTGTCCTACTGGCTTGACAAGTATTTTGAGTTTTTGCTGTCTTTGGTTTCCTATTATTTACGCTATGTGAGAAACTGAACAAATCGTGACATAGTCACATCTGCGAAGAGGAAATCTGCCTTCAATAAGATAAACTGAGACACGGACAGACACACTGCATGCGTAAAAAGTAAAGCTAGGATGTAATCATTTGCTAATGAATTGTTTCAGGGGGATGTGCAACTTGAAAAATCAACACCTAAGTGGTGAGCTATCTTTCTCTGTCCTGGCATTACTTTGTCTTGGTGATATGATGCATAGCTCTGGAGGAAATGCAGTTAAGATTAAATAGCGCACAGCTTTTCAGCTTTCATTCTCAATATCATGCACTTTTCTGGACATAATACAGATGAGAATATAGATCTTGTGCAAGCTTTAAAAAATTATTTTTAAATGGCTTTCAGCTTTAAGGTAGCTTTCCTATATCAAGATGAAGATTTCCAAAGACTAAGCGTTTCACTTGCGGACAAATTTCAAAATATAAAGATTACTGTAAGTTAATTTTACTGATGGATAAATGTTGAAAACAACCCTAGTTAATTTTTGCGTGTGTCAGAGTTCCAGTGAAATGCCGATGTGGGTTTCCCTCCTACCTACTGGTTTGGGTAAGGTCGGGGTTGGATGCCTTAAAGTGATACCTGTATTTATATTTTAACTATATGAAGGGGAGGAAGGGAATCCCAGATCTATGTTTTCCATAGTTGGCAAACCCCAGAATATTTTTAAAATAGCTGGTTTGAACAGAGCTTCTTCCTGAACTGGCCTTATATGAGCAGGACTAGTTTTGTTACTGAATGGTGGGGGACAATGTAGCATAGCATGTTTACAGTGTGTTGAAGCCTGTTTCACTACCAGAAGAGGGTCTCTGGTTATACATATAGACCTGATCCTGCACTACTGCCCAGACCAAATAAACCAGGGATCATTCCCAGGCCAAGTCTTCCAGTTATCTTCCAGAATACCTATGACTTAGCCACCTCGGAAAGAACAGACCAAAACAGATGGACTGCTTCAACCTGTAAGGAGCATCCTTTTTCCTGGCAGAGTTTTGTTCCTGGGAAGGAAAACGCCAGCAGGACATCACTGCCTGTCTTGCCTATAGCTTGGCCTCAGCTGCCTCAGAAGGCAAAGTTTTTAAGATCTGGAGAGTTTGCAAACTTACTTTGCCCCCACATATTATATTGTATGTACAAAGGAGAAACAAATTGCGTATTTGTTTTGCTTTTATTTGCTGGCTTAAGAAAGCCTGTGTGTGTGTATGTGTGTGTATAACTTGGCCTTAGACTGGTATTGATATGTCTGAATGACCTCATTTCTAATGTCAAAGTGTTAAGAATCCATTTTTCATAAAACGTTTTCTTTATTTTCAGTCAACATGAATGACAAGCTTCTCACTCAATTGGCATTTTGTGCAGTATTTAACTCACATGTAGGTACCCAACTGTAAATTTGCTGTAATTACCTTTGTTTCTCACATAAACTAACATAAACTGCTTGGAATTCTTTTCAACGTTACCTCATATTAGTCCAAATTCAATGCAGTAAAGGATAAACCTCAGACGAGGGAACCTGGTACATTATGGGCCCTCTGTTACTTCTGACTAGTGATCTAGTTACTGAATGAGCCAGTTCACCCAGGGAGTAACACTTGCCAAAGTGGGTAAGGGTTTCAAAATCTAGGCCATGCTTCTTTGCAATTATTTTTCTGTATAATTTTATTTGAACTTGTTAACTTCAAGATTACTCTCCTAGCAGAAAAGCAACTGGTATAATTATTATATAGTTCCATGGCTTGTAAGTCAGGATATTTTCCAAACCTATTTTACTTTGCTTGTAATGAGACAATGACAATGTTTTGTTTTAGATGTACTAGAAATTATAATGGATAAAGAAAATGGAGCCAATCTGTTTAATGGGGGATGAGAAGTTATTTTCTTCCTAGTTTCTTATTACTCTACTGCTTTAGTTCCTGGCAGCATGGCATTAATGTTAAGCACTGGTCCCCAGCACTGAGTGGCAATTTATCATCTTTCTTGGCAGGCTTCCTGCTTCATCCTGCACCTGCCTCCTTGAAAGAAAACAAGACATCAGATACTTATTCAAATAATGCAGTAGCTGATCAGCAGAGTATCTACACAATGGTAAGTTATACATGATAAAAGGACAACTTTTTCATGCATTATATGTGACATATGTGTCCTTTCTCTTAAGATTTATGACATTCATGACGGTTAGTATTGTTACTATAATCAAATCTTTTACAGCCTCGCTGCAAAGGTTCAACTTATTGTCAATAGATTTCTATATAAGAGTCAATCAAGCAATTTCATAAATGCTTTGAAACACCTGCACTCTCCTTGGAAGTGAAGAAATAGCAATATCACGGTCTCATCTTTCAAGTCATGAAGCTACAATGTCTTAGTAATTCTCTATAGGCAAACAATGTGGAGGAAGAGCCAAAACTGTATGTTCGTTTGCATTTATTCCATGTGAAACATACATATATTACATATACGTGTGTGTATATTTATATATGTGTGTGTATAAACTTTCTGAGTAATAGATTATAGCCTTAATGCACAAATAAAGAAATCAAAGGAAAGCTACATCTAAGAGTCAAGATGGGAAGAGAATGGCAGGAACTATTAATAAAAAGGATACCTAAAATCTTATTCACAAATATGAAAGGAAAGGTCATGTGGTTTACCAGGAATTTGCATTTTACAAGCCTTGCTGGAAGCAAAATGCATAACTGCTAGAAGCAGGATGTCATGTTCCTTCTGGCATAGGAGGTGGGTCCTTTGGTTAAGGCATTAGCCTGAGGTGTGGAAACCAGTTCTCTGTGGTGCCACTGATCCCCTGGGACTGGCTTCTAGCTTCTCTGAGCCCCACCTCCCATCTGTAAAACAGTTAATTGTAGCCCTTCCCTATGCATTGTTCATATGTGTAGTTATCAAAGACATACACAGGCACCAGTCAGCTTCTTGTATTATACCCAAAGCATTTAAAATATTAGAACAATACAGCTGTATATGGCAGCATGGCGATCGATAAAGCCAACTTAGATTCCACTGAGGAATACTGTATTATCTAGGATTATTAAGAATCCATACCCACAAGTCACTGTGTTAGGAGCTGTAACTAAGGATAATTCTTGCCTCAATCTAATGAGAAAAACAAAGAGGGGGTAGAAACACTCGGGAAGAATGGAGCATTTAAGGGAAAAGTGATGAGTATATGTAGACAAGTGGTGCACAGATAGAAGTTCCTGAGCTTTTAAAATATCTTAATATAAATGCTAAGAAGGAAATAAGATAAAAATCTGACCTCAGAGAACTCTCTCTTTGCCATAAATTTGTCAGAAGGAGAGACACACATGGATCCTGATGGCAAAAACGTCGTAAGGAGGAGTGCAGGGGAAGAGATACTGTGTAGAAGTACCTTGCGCAGTGAAGAGGTACCGCGCAGAGCTGCTCAAATCATTAAAAGACAAAATGCTTCTTACAGGTACCCAACTCAAAGCAGGAACTTGAACCCAGGAATCCCTGTGCCAGGCAAATGCCCTGGGGGTGGGGAACAGCGCGTCTCCCACTTTCTTGTCAGAGCTGTTGCAGTCATGCATAAAACTTTTGAATGTGGCTACAGAGGAGGACTATCATGGTGACAACAAAGTATTTGGAGACAAGCTGTTTGTTTAAAGCTCAAGTTGTGAAAGATTTTAGCTCAGAATGTCACATTTGCCTACTGAAATATCATCTGCAAGAGCCGTTTGATCCAGAGGCTAAATCTGATCTCTGTCTCCTCTGAAAGAATTCTTCATATTGATATTGTGATTAGGAATTTGCATTTATTCATAGCCTGGTCTTCAACTGAGGTCTTGTTTTATTTTCAGCCCATGCAAAGGGAAGATTTCTAGTTTTCTGCAAAAATAATTCTATAGCTGTCACGCAAAAAAGTTTTTAATTTGTCCTGGTAGGCTGAGCATTAGAAATACTTGCTATCTTCTGAAGATCTGCAGACCTGGTTCTGCATTTATCCCCAGGGTTAGGGGAGGGTTCCTGTATATTCAGCAGGCTTCTTCGAAGACTTTCTCATCACAGTGCTTCCAGTGGTGCAAACAGCTGTGCCAAAAGGCTGGCAGGGGGCTGTCTTGCTGTTGCAGTACGGAAGCTTTGCCGCTATATTGAATAGGGGCCTTTTTATTGCTACTCACTTTTGACTAGCAAACTGGTTTTCATCCTCCCAGACTGGAAAGCTGAATTTTGCTACATTCATGTGACCTTGATGTTTGACAGAGGCCACCCTTCCTGCCAGGAGTGCAGAAAAGAGAGAGAAAGCTAAAGCATGATAGTCAGGGTGGCAGTGCTCTTACCTTATGAAATCATCCTTTAAAAAGAGCCCTGGCTGAATATCGTGGACTCCTGGAAGCTGACAGACAGTACCGATACAATACTTAAACAGCACTACNCTTCTCCTGTTCTTGCTATAGTAGTGGTGCAGCTCAGTAGCAATGGGCAGGTTTGGTAGCAAAGGCTTTCTGCAGCACCTCATCCCTACACAAGCTGGAGCCCTCCACTCCTCACAGCGTGACCTAAGCCTGTGCTGCTGCTGCTCAGCACCGTACAGCTGGGGGTGGCCTGGGGAACTGGTCCTAGCTGGTGGACAGCATAATTTAGAGGAGCGAAACTACTGGAAATGCTCATGTTTTTTTTTTTTGTCATACTGTATATGTGGCTATTTGATTTCTCAAGATTCCTTACATGTTTGGATACCCTAATTTTCCTAATGAGCCCTCGTGTGCAACTGCTTAGTAAATACCAGCCTTAATGCTTGTGACTTAGAAGCTTTGTTCAGTAGCAACAAAGGCAGAATAAATGCATAAGGCTTTGTGTATCTGGTTGCTTGGGCAAGTTGCCTTACTTAGCAAATGCAAAGATATTAAATTTCTATTCAGATGATTAAAAAAGAGCTTCTTATGTTTTACTGCATGACTTGCTCTGTTTACGGTGCATTAGGTGTTTACTATAGTAATAGAAAAATGGCACCTTCTCCATCTCCCTCTCTTCTCCTTTGTAACAGATGTTTCTTCAGAAGGACTTGCCAATTACCTGCGTCTCCAACAGCATCTAACAAGATTTCATTTTAAAAAGAAAAACGTAACATGTATGCTTGCCTTTATTTTGTTAAGTTTTGATTTCTAAAGGTAACAGCTAGTGTCAGGTTTCTCAAACTGCTCCTTCTATTTCTTGTTTTCAATTGAAACAGTGTGCTGTGTCAGCAAAACCCCCAGCTCACTGCCACACTCTCTTTTGTGTGGCAGTCGTTTGACACATAAAACTAGCAGCTGCTCTTAAAGGACCCTGCAAATTAACCGCATTAAAGATACAAAACATGAAGGGGTTCTTTTTCATGATGGTGGGAAGCTTTCTTAACTACATTTAATTCAGGGATAAACCTTTCCAGCCATAATTAAAAAGAGGAGTGAAATCAGAGCGTGTTTTACATACAATGGGATTGCTAACATCGAGAAGATGGGATGAGATGGGATCAGAACAGCCCGTGGAGGGGTTATAGGCTCAGTTCTTCCAACAATTATCCTGATACCTGAGCCAAAGCTGCATGCACTTTTTGAGCATAAGAGACAGTGTCTGCCTGCTCTCACTGAGGATGTTTGTTGTGTTCAGCTCATACACATGAGTGTCACAAGTGCGAGAGCTTTTGGGAAGAGTCTGAAAATGCTGAAACTAGTCTTGCATCCCTTGGGGCACTCCTGTTTTTCAGTGAAGTTACACAGGATCTGTGGGTCTGCACGGTCTATAAACAGATGCAATCTGTGCAATGCACTAGGTATGAAAGGCTGAAATAGAGCTCAGCAATCAGCACTTGGAAAACTGTTTTGTTAGGGAGCTTTTCTGGCCAAATTTTGCCCCAAACTGGAAAAGGTAACTTTCAATGGTTTTGATAATTTTGAGGTGAGAATTGTATTTATTTGAGGAGAAATAAAAGGCCCCAGAAGATGAGCCAGGCAGGGTCTTTCTATTGGGATGACTTTTTTAACACAAAATGCAGCTTTTTACATTCAAGTTTCTGTGAGGAAACCTCACCCTGATTTAAGTCTGTGCCATCCAATCTGTGCTTCAAAGACAGTTATACCCCACAGAGGAGGTTACAACAATCTGTGGGCAGCAATGCGAGAAAGCACAGCCAGAGGAGAGGAAGCCACGTGGAGATAATTTTCCAGAGAAGAGAAGGCAAACCCAGACCATGAGTACCAGGCACTCAAACTTGCACTAGGAAGTTATGGGTGCCCATTCCCACTGCCAAAGCTTTCCACTGTGACAGCATCCGGTCTTCTTCTCTGTGCTTAGATCTGAACCAAACTGACACAGATGGTGAGAAGAACCTCCTATACTCCAAAATGAAAAGAGCCACAGGCTCCTCAAAATTTACTAAGGATTTGACTATTGCCAATCTGTTTTATCATGCAGATACTCAGGCTTCATTGCACCAGTGGGCAAAGCTTTGAAGCAGATAAACTGTGTCATGTTGTTAGAACCTCAGATGTGTCCACTCACAAGTGGTAAATGGGCTTCCTTGAGTAATTCCAAATCAATGCGAAAGTTTTGATAAATATTACAGATTTTGAGTGAAAATAGAAGAATGCAGAGAATTCATGACTGTATTGTGCATCACTTTTAGAAAGTGTCCCCCACCCCAGCGTTAAAGCCTGAGGAGGATGAGAGCCTCATTCTGTGTTTCTTCAAGATTTTTAAAAAATGTAAAGATCCATTTCTGGAGGAAAAGAAGGTTATCTGGAGGAAAAGGTTAGAAGTAGTCAACAGGGATTCACCAAGGGGAAATCATGTCTGACTAATCTGATAGTCTTCTATGGCGGCATGACTGGATGGGTGGAAGAGGGGAGGGCAGTGGATGTTGTCTACCTTGACTTCAGCAAGTCTTTCGACACTGTCTCCCACATCATCCTCACAGGCAAGCTTAGGAAGTGTGGGATAGATGGATGGACAGTGGCTGACAGATAGAGCTCAGAGGGTTGTAGTTAGTGGTGCAGAGTCTAGTTGGAGGTCAGTAACAAGTGGTGTTTCTCAGGGGTCGGTACTGGGTCCAGTCCTGTTCAATATATTCATCGATGATCTGGATGAAGGGATAGAGTTTACCATCAGCAAGTTTGCTGATGACACAAAACTGGGAGGAGTGGCTGATACGCCAGAAGGCTGTGCTGCCTTACAGCCTGGACAAGCTGGAGAGCTGGGCAGAGTGAAACCTAATGAAGTTCAATGAGGGCAAGTGCAGGGTCCTGCATCTGGGGAGGAATAACCCCATGCATCAGTACAGGTTGGGGGCCGACCTCCTGGAGAGCAGCTCTGTGGAAAGGGACCTGGGAGTCCTGGTGGACAACAGGATGACCATGAGCCAGCATGTGCCCTGGTGGGCAAGAAGGCCAATGGCATCCTGGGGTGCATCAAAAGGAGTGTGGCCAGCAGGTCGAGGGAGGTCATCCTCCCCCTCTACTCTGCCCTGGTGTAGGCCGTATTTGGAGTATTGTGTCCAGTTCTGGGCTCCCCAGTTCAAGAAGGACAGGGAACTGCTGGAGACGGTCCGTCAGAGGGCTACTAAAATGATTAGGGGATTGGAGCATGTTTCTTATGAGGAAAGGCTGAGGCACTTGGGTCTTTTTAGTCTAGAGAAAAGAAGACTGAGGGGGGATCTTATCAATACTTATAAATATTTAAAGGGAGGGTGCCAGGAGGATGGGACCAGTCTTTTTTCACTGGTGTCAGTGATAGAACAAGAGGTAATGGGCACAAACTTGAACATAGGAAGTTCCATCCAAACATGAGGAGGAACTTCTTTATTTTGAGGGTGGCAGAGCACTGGAACAGGCTGCCCAGAGAGGTTGTGGAGTCTCCCACACTGGAGACATTCAAAACCTGCCTGGACGCCATCCTGTGCAACCTGTTGTAGGTGACCCTGCTCTGGCGGGGGGGTTGACTAGATGATGTCCAGAGGTCCCTTCCAACCCTGACCATTCTGTGATTAAGTTTTTAAAGATATGCATGAGAATTAATTTGTCCCTGTGCTACTGCTGTTCTCCTGTAGAAGATATTGTGTTGTTTCGGTTATGTTATGAGGTGGACCTATAATTCTGATAAATATTTACTGATCCAGTGTTTTATCAGAAACTAGAGAAATTAAGAGGTTCAGTTCCTCAGGCTCCCAGCAACCTCTCATTTTGACATGTATGAAACAGTCGTCTTTCATCAAGAGTGCATAAAGTAGTTTGTTAACTTGTAATAGGAGATTTTTGTCAACCTGATGTGTTTAATTTGGCTCGGTCATATAAATGATGCCAACCATACAGCATTCAATTGGAAAATGCCTACCAAAGGTCTGTTTCATGAGTGAAGCTTGCAAGTACTGGGCAAAGCCGGAATGGTGTCATAAAGGAAGTTACAGATGCAAGGAAAAGAGGAAGAATGGTAGCCCCCTCTTGAGATACCAGCAAAATTTCTCAACTGGTAGCATGAGTAGCATCAACCCAGATAACACAAGAGGAATACGTATGTCTGGGCAGACACCCAAAGGACTGAAAACCTTTAACTGCTGCCAAAGTAAAGTAGTGCCATTTAGGGCTACAGTAACTTCCACGCAATGGTCCAAGTGCAGCCTGAAAAAAGAACTGTGAGAAGTTTCAGGGACCGTCAACCAGGGCCCATTGGCCTGGAAGGCACTGGAGGTCTGCAACAAGAGGAAACTGGGTTAAACAGGGCTAGATCCTCTGAAACAGCAGAGCTCCATCAAATGTGTCAAGTGACTTGTTACTGTTAATCAGCCTCAGGAGAGCTTGTGATTTAGCCTGACCATGATGTGCATATCAGGTGAGGGTCAGTGATGCAAGAACAACACTTTTGATCTGGACCCTGACAAGGACTACTTGTTCATTTTCCATGAAGAATTGAGAGGATCCTGTCTTCCTATCCCAAACAGGCCTGCAAGTGAGTTTTAAACCTCAAGCAGTCCCTGAAAACATCATTTCAGTTGTGTGCTGGGATATAAAGGTTGCAAATCCTAGCTTTTTTTAATGTTTCTCAGTGTTGGAATTGCAGAAGGAATGAGCAATAGCAGGCTTGGCCTCGTCCAGAAGTGACACAAATCAGCAGGAGTTTTTCCTTTGTCTTCAGTGGCCTTCTATGTGGCCATTTGTATGATTTGGCAAATGATACAAAATGAAATAATTCATGTAAATGAACACACAATTCAAAGTTTAGATTGTCTTTAGTGCACTAGTAGCTGAAGTGACAATGCAAATCATGAGCCAGATATTCAACTGGAATGTCAACATTTGATCCATTTGCAAATCTGAAAATATTTGGTAAAAGCATTTGTGACTAGATTTGAATAATTTATAAGTTCAATACTTTCACAGTCTGTCCACAGTGATCCGAGTAGAAATACAGATGAAATTCATCAAATACATTGCTAGCTGCAGATTAATCTTTCAGTAACTTTGCATGAGGCCAGCCACTGTTTAGAGCTTTTATTTAGCAACAGAAAAAATGTAGGAGCCCTCCGGTGGTCAAAATGCACCTCTCCGGTTAACTCATATTCCTTTTAATGCTAAGCAATTTAGCTGATAAAAAGCTGTATTCTAGTTAGTATATTAGTTGCAAGTTATTTTAAAGATTTTTTTTTAAATTATTAACACTTCTGTCATCCTGCAGCTATGGCTAAACTAAGCCATTTTTTTGAAAATTTTCACATTGAAATCAAGAAAAGCTATCAGCACCAAAAACAAATAAATTAAGCAAAGGTTTTAGGTAGGAAAAGAGGTTCCCTGAATTCTCAATGTTGTGTGCTACACGTCCTACCTGAGCACAAAGCGAGTCCAAAGTAAGCAGAACAAGCTCCAGGTTATTCTCCATACGTGTATACGTCTCATTGTAGTGAGGTCCTCATCCATGCCTGAAGACCTCACATATCACATAAAACAAATAACTACTGATAACAATACTTTGGCATATATTTGACACCGAAGCAAATGATTACCTGTGGGGCAGCATGACTGAACTGGGGCTCTGATGGTTCTCTGGGAATAAGGACAGTTTTTTGGTAACTACTTAAGAACACATTTTTACACTTCTCCACTACTGAAGTGGTTTATAGTGAGAGGAAAAAAAGACACCACAGCAAATTGTGTGTATCATGGCTATAAAACGAGACTCAGTAAAAAATTTTTTCCTACTCACGTTAACAAAATGTAGTTACAGCCAGTTTGATTTTTGAATTCATAACTCCCTTGGTGAGGATTTATGGCAACAAGATGTTAGGGTTGGTACTTCCATTCTCACTGAAGCACTCCAGTAGCTAACATGTGAGGTATCTAACTGGCACAGACATTGCAGCCCAGAATCAGTACAAACCATGGTTTCGCTTAGCATTTGTGGGAAGAAGGGAAGAGGAAAATTTATGGTTTTCCTGCTCATACATGGCTGTGAGTACAAGGCTGATCCCCCAGGTATGCTAACGCAGTCTTTTCGGGTGCTCACTGGCACTGCATAGGCATAAGTCACCCCAGTTTTGAAGTACTTCTCCTTACTTCATGCCTTTGAGCATGGCTGGTCTCTTTGATGACCATCCCCTGGTTTGGGTGTTCCTGGAGCTGAATTCTGACATGCGCTTGCACACTTGCCCACCTCTCACTGTCAGCAGAGTGTTTCAGCATGCACAGACTGGTGGTTTATGGATCGTTCTCAGCGTAGCTGCTCACATGCTAGTTCACGGCCAGAGCACTCAGCACCTTGTGGAATTAAATCTTCAATCTGAGTTTTCTTATACGTAGTGCAGAGTGTCTTCATAACACAACCTTGTAACCATCAAGAAGGATGCTAATGTGTGCTGTGGGTCTGATTTACCATACCGAAATCAGTGTGAAAGATTTTATTTTTTACATTAGGGTGGGACTGGGTCTAACACAGCCTTGAGTATCTCTTCATTATCAGGAGATAATTGCAAGAGGTAGTGTATTTCTGGAGGTAAATTGCTTCTCAGTCTGCTGGAATAAAATCATCAAGCACCCTCAGAAATGCTTTATTTACTCCTGAAATGCCTTGCAACAAGCGATTAGGAATAAAAATATCTGAGTCTTCTTTGATTAAAGATTGCTGATCACCCTACCAGTAGCCAGATAGGTAGGAAGCAGCAGCAGGTAAACTGTAGTGTTCAAAGCGCTGCTTACTTTTCTTTCCGTAAGAGAAGAGAGTGGGAAAGACCTGCAAAAAATAAATGGGATTGCTAGATACAACACTTCTCAAAATGATAAGATAGCTATCTTAAAGCTTCATTTGAAAAGGCATATTTTCAATTCACCAAATATCCTATCTTAATATTGAGCAGATCAGCATCCTGGGGAAGTTCAGCTGAACCATATGAACTGAATGAACTAACTATAACAGTAAGTGAAAACCAACTCTATAAGGTTATTAAACAAAGGGAAATTGATGGTACAGCTAACACAGCACTCTGAAATATCATTGTTAACCCAATATTACATTGTTGCCTAATGCAGGCAGGAGGTTTCTGTGCTTTGTCCTAAAGAAGTGTTATTCCTGTCGCTAAATGTGCAGTTTGTCTTACTGGTGTCTGGCATTAAAGAAGAGAGAAAACCACTGGATGCTCAAACTGCTGCCATCTGGGCCTATGCCACTCCCCATCCATGACTCCTGCTCTTCTGGACAGGAGCACTGAGCCTGTCACTTTGTAGGACTGAGGTCTCAGGAAGAACAGAAGTTGTCTTTGATGGAGGCAACTCCTCAGCCCTCAAGAGGACAGGCAGGGAGGTGTTACATGCTGTCCTTAACTGTGAAGGCACTTCAGCTCCCTGGGTGAGATTTCCACTCATACTGCTTTAATCATAGAAACTAAGAGGGGAAATGGGGATAAAAGGGAAGATTAGATGATTTTTTGAATTATTACAATTTTTACAAGTGCTACTGAAAATTCACAAGCTCCCTGATCGATCCATAAATTTAGTTAATTTTTCTTCCTCTGCAGTTAGGGTTAGTCTGTATTGTATAAATGACTAATCCACTACCACTGAACCCAAATATAGTGAGTGCTGTCTAACCTAGTAGCAGCAGCACAGTCAGTAAGCCAGACAGCGTTCAGTGATGAAACCATTGAAAAATTAAAGAAAAAAGTTGTGACTAGACCTATCAGAAAGAAAATCCTAAGCACGTCATTGTTTTGAAACAAAACCTATAAGTGCATTGACTGTTCTCAGTAAAGCTCCCAGGCAATAGCAGTTGTTCTCTGCCTCCAGTGTCAAAGGCCACAGAATCACACAGAATCACAGAATGGTCAGGGTTGGAAGGGACCTCTGGACATCATCTAGTCAACCCCCCCGCCAGAGCAGGGTCACCTACAACAGGTTGCACAGGACAGCGTCCAGGCGGGTTTTGAATGTCTCCAGAGTGGGAGACTCCACAACCTCTCTGGGCAGCCTGTTCCAGTGCTCCACCACCCTCAAAGTAAAGAAGTTCCTCCTCATGTTAAGATGGAACTTCCTATGTTCAAGTTTGTGCCCATTACCCCTCGTCCTATCAATGGGCACCACTGAAAAAAGACTGCTCCCATCCCCCTGGCATCCTCCCTTCAAGTATCTGAAAGCATTAACAAGATCCCCCCTCAATCTTCTTTTCTCCAGACTAAAGAGACCCAAATCCCTCAGCCTCTCCTCATATGAAAGATGTTCCAATCCCCTAATCATCTTTGTAGCCCTTTGCTGGACCCTCTCCAGCAGATCCCTGTCCTTCTTGAACTGGGGAGCCCAGAACTGGACGCAGTATTCCAGATGCGGCCTCACCAGGGCAGAGTAGAGGGGGAGGATGACCTCCCTCGACCTGCTGGCCACACTCCTTTTGATGCACCCCAGGATGCCATTGGCCCTCTTGGCCGCCAGGGCACATTGCTGGCTCATGGTCATCCTGTTGTCCACCAGGACTCCCAGGTCCCTTTCCACAGAGCTGCTCTCCAGGAGGTCGGCCCCCAACCTGTACTGATGCATGGGGTTATTCCTCCCCAGATGCAGTACCCTACATTTACCCTTGTTGAATTTCATTAAGTTCCTCTCTGCCCAACTCTCCAGCCTATCCAGGTCACGCTGTAAGGCAGCACAGCCTTCTGGCGTATCAGCCACTCCTCCCAGTTTAGTGTCATCAGCAAACTTGCTGATGGTACACTCTATCCCTTCGTCCAGATCATCGATGAATATATTGAACAGGACTGGACCCAGTACTGACCCTTGAGGGACACCACTTGTTACTGACCTCCAACTAGACTCTGCACCACTAACCACAACCCTCTGAGCTCTATCTGCTAGCCAGTTCTCAATCCACCCCACTGTCCATCCATCTATCCCACACTTCCTAAGCTTGCCTGTGAGGATGATGTGGGAGACAGTGGCGAAAGCCTTGCCAAAGTCAAGGTAGACAACATCCACTGCCCTCCCCTCATCCACCCATCTAGTGATCTCATCATAGAATGCTATCAGATTAGTCAGACACGACTTCCCCTTAGTGAATCCATGTTGACTACTTCTGATAACCTTCTTTTCATCCAGGTGCTTTGAGATGATACCCAGCACAAGCTGCTCCATCATCTTTCCAGGGATGGAGGTGAGGCTGACCAGCCTGTAGTTTCCCGGGTCATCCTTCTTGCCCTTTTTGAAGACTGGAGTGACATTGGCTATCCTCCAGTCCTCAGGCACCTCACCTGTCCTCCAGGACCTTTCAAAGATGATGGAGAGCGGCCCAGCAATGACTTCCCCCAGCTCCCTCAGCACTCGAGGGTGCATCCCATCAGGCCCCATGGATTTGTGGATATATCATATCAGCCAGCTCATATCAAGCTCTCAGCAGTCCACAGAGAGGAGCACTGAAATGTACTAAGTTCTCAGCTTGGTGTGCTAAGCAAGCATGGGTAAATGATCTCACAGCTCTGTGATTTGGCTCCCCCCAGATCTCCCCTCTTTTGACCCTACACCCTTAGAGCAAGGGCCACCTCTCTGATGTGCCCACTACTACTGGGTGCTCAGACCAATTTGCTCTTAATGCCTTAATGTAGACAAATAGTGTTGATGCCTCAAGAGTTATAAGCTCTTGACTGGCTTTTCCCCACTTGGGGAAGCTGTTGTCACTGCTTCTCTACTGATCTTTACTGATGTTAAGTCCAGAGGTACTGCAGATCTACTTCTGCCACTGTTCAGCCAACGTTAAGCTGCTCCATCCCTCATTTGTCTTGAGCCTGAGGGAGAGAATAGAGAGTTTCAGCTTCCCCCGCATAAGCCCTCTGTAGGGTTTGGTCCAGCAAGCATCCTCAAAGCTTGCCAAACACAACCAGCAGGACTGAGCTTAAATGCAGTTCTGGTTGCATTTCCTAAAAAAGTCCAGCAGCAGCAAGGATGGAGAGTGCTGTGTCACAGGGGGAGGAGGGAAGCAGGACTCTCAGGATCAGTTCCTGCCTTTGCCTAAGAGGATTCAGCTCCACATGCTCCATGACAGGGTCCTGCATTGCAGCCACTGGCCCTTATAACCCACGTGCTGAAGTCGTGCCTCTGTGCAAAACAGAAATAAAAAGGTAGCAAGCAAAAAGGAGAGAAAAGGAAGAGTGTGAGTGTGTCATTCAGCACTGAGAAGGAAAGAGACGTAAGTCTAGTTGCTGCCGCTAATTTTATCAACAATTGATACAGGTACAACATACGAACAATCCCAGGACTCTGCCAGGGCTATTTTTCATAGCGGTAGCAAATTACTTGTGTTGGAATTGTGTGATAAATGGCCGCAGAGCTCATTTGGAGGGAATGCACAGTGGCTCTGTGGTGATAGCTCTTCAATATAAACTCCTGCCCCTTTCCCACTTCCGACCGTGAAAATTAATTACCTGAATGACTTCATACTGAACAAGAGCTGAATTTTTCAATTGTATGGGAAAAGACATCAGAAACAGCTTATTTTCTGGACTGCTTTTTTTTTCTTTCCAAAACAAATAATAATTTTGATGCAATCCTGTAAGAGTCTGCCTGTGACCTGTTCACAGTTTTTTAACACTGGACGTATTCCCTTTAGCAAGTGCTGTACTATTCCATATAATACTGAATTATTATAAATTTAAAGTCAGTTTCAATATCAAATAGTTAATGTAGGTATGGCAGTGGCATTTTCCCTCTCTGAGGAGATGCTTGAACTGGTAAGATAAGGTGTTTGGATTAAGAAGAATTGGCAGTAAAAGGGTGAGCAGTTATGACATCCTGGACAAATAATTGCATGTCCTGAATTCACTATTAAGGATGCATATAACAAAGAAAGCAGTATTTCAAGGTTCAGTCTCTCAGTAATGATACAGCTGTACCCACAAATAGAGCATGTTTGGGACCAGCCCTACAAGGTTAGTGGTGAGGGCAGAATTGCTGGAGTCATGGTACTTTGTTGCTTGGTTAAAATGGTGAAAGAACAAAGGAACGAAAGAGAGTCCTGGGGCAGGATGGCTCTATTGAGGGTCCATGGGGTAGTCAGCAGGCATCTGTGAGGAACACCACCTTCTCAGCAGCCATCAAAGACTTCTGCTCATGGTGAGTCTTATGGTTTATGTCAAAGTGGTGCAGCAGTTCCTACCCCTCAACTGCAGTGAAAGACCCTGAAAATTTTACAGAGATCCACCAGTCAAACCTTCTTGCACCTCTTCAGCTGCTCTTGAACATTTATGCCTTAAAAAGTAAATATCTTGTAAGTATGTTTCTTATCACTAGTATCTCCTACTACACCCAAACACGTAGAGCTTTTCTGTCCACCTGCATGCAGCTGAGTACTGCCCAGGTTTGCTTCAGTCCATAGCCAGCCCCAGGCTCTAGAGTGAACAAGACTCGTGCTGCTTTGGCAAGAGAGGAAAAAGGGAGAGTGGCAAGCCAGTACCTGTAGCTCATGGTCTGCAAAATGTCCCTGAAAGTAACATTTAATAACCAAATATTAGTGCTACTGCCAGAAGCAGTCTTCAGTCTTCCACCTATTCTGCAGAGCTGCTGAGTTCTGTCTGAACTTTTTTCTTTATGTCATTTTTACGGAACTACGCTTGAAGTCCTCTGCTAAAAAGTCCTCAAATTCAGATATAGTTGGAGTGTGTATGTGGAATAAATTGTATTGACCCTTCTGAAGTGTATTAGAAATAACTACAGAAAAGTATTAACATGTTTAAAGTTTGTCCATAAATAAATTAGTACACCTTGAGTAAGTACTGCTCAGGTATGTTAGACATTTGAAGCTTACTTAACTAAAGTAAAAGTCCTGCGTAATAACTGTAATGTATATTGGATGGTTGGTCTTTCCTTGGAGAGAAACAGAAGACTGAGTAGTGGATAAAGGACACTGATGCTAAAGAAAAAAAAAAGTCAGGAACTGGAGTACATGGGTAAGACCAGGCACTCCTTATCCCCGTCACTACCCCATGTCCGTCCTGCTCAGGGGAACATGCTCCACGTGCACCCAGAGATGCTCTGATAACAGCACAGGTATGCACCTGGGTGGGGATTGCCTCTGCAGACCTGGGGGCTGCACCAGGATCTGCTGGCAGTTAAACGGCCCTCTTAAGGAATGATTTAGCCAGTTTTATTTATTTTTATTGTTAATTGTCTAGTGTTTGCCTTGTTTTGCTGAAGTTTTACAATGAATTTAGCTCCAAAAGGAACCTTTAGCCATGAAACAGAATCATATGTTGTTCTAGGGATGTGGACAGAAATAAGAGCATGACAGCTTCCTCTGTGTAGTATCATGTATTTTTTTAACATGAACCCACTCAAATTACTCTTTTTAAACTGACTGCTTAGCAGGGGCTGTCTAGGTAGGAAATGTGATCCTGTTTGTCACAGGGTCTGTCAATGCGTGAATGGAACTGCTAAATTGATTTACAGTGTTTTAGCATAGCTACTTCTGGACATATGAGGCTAGAGTTACAGAACAATTAGTGTGAAGACATCAGTGGTATTTTATTTATGAAAGGTCTGTTTATGTTCTGTAATTAGGCCAATCTAACCACAATTATTTACGAGCTGTAGTTGGCAAAAAGTGTTCTCAAAAAGTTAACTACAGTAGACAGTGTCCAAGGAAATTCTGATCTGTAAATGTTTTGCAGCTGTTACTTATATAGATACTTTCATTAAGAAGTTTTTATATCCTTCCTACTTCTTGCATAGGACATGCTCAGAAAGCACATATAGAGATGATGCTCTTCAGACCAGATGCAGAAGCAGAACCTGTGCATGGTCTTAGCCCCGAACAGGCTTAATATTTAAGTTAACCCTTTTTCCTTTGCTTTGCCACGGAGCAAGGGGGTGTACCTGTAGTTCCAGCAAGCACGCTGCTCGTGTTATCTCAGTCGTTACAGACAAAGTCTTTACACCTTTTTCCTGATTCTTTGGGAAGTTTTACCTGACTGAAGACCAAGCAGTCAACTGTGACCTGAACAGGAGCTTTTTTAAGGTGCCCCAGCAGCAGACCAAGATGCAGATTATCATTTGTTCCCCTGAGATCCCTTGAGAGTTCTCACATTCAGAAGTAGAGTGCTTTAAGTTCCTCGCGTTTTTACCTGAATAAAGTTAATTGAATATACAGCTTATTTTGCAGATGATGGTACTTGCTGCTGTTCATCAATATGGTATTTAATTATTTTTTAGAGTTTTCAGAGTCACCAAGTGAGTATAGGTATCTGTCCTCTATGGCTTGTACTGTGGGGATGTGAAGACCCTTTGTCTCAGTCTCAGATTTTTTTAAAGGCAAAGGGATTCTGTGTAGGAGCCAAGACCCTTAATTGTAATATTTTCATTGTCTTTGGCAGCACCAGGGCAAAACATACAGTGAAAGCAGATCAGACTTGGGGAAGAGAGCTAATGGAAGTAAGGTGACTGAAGTGATGTGACCTGCAGGCCTGTGTTTTGTTTGAGGGATGTCATCGTCTCTGCTTGGCTCAGGTCTGAACCCAGATTTTTGCTGTAGCTTGTGGTCTATCTATCCAGCTCCTCCTTGCCCCCCGCAGCCAGGCTGTTGTGCCCTGTAGCTTGGATTTGAGGGCTTTGCTAGAGGTAGAGCCTGAGGCAAACCTACCTGAGCAGCTTGGCCTCCATCACTGGGGATGAAGCCACAGTGAGTCACACACAGATTTATGCCAAGTGATGGCAACTGGCAAGAATATCTTCTAAAATCAGCTTTCTATAGTGCTAATTGAAGTGCCCATAACTGCAAATTCAGGCAGATTGCCTTGAAGTGGCTTGCACAGCTCTGTTTGCCTTTGCAGTAGCTGGGGAGAAAAGTTCTCACGAAGCCATGAAAACAACATGCACTTGCTCCTTGCCTGGCAGACTTGTTGGGGCATGAGGCAGTCAGGGCTAAACTTGGCACGATGTCCATCACCTTTGTTAGAGAAACTCTTGCTAACATGCAGAAAACTGGCAGAGAAAGCATCCAGGTGGAAGTTCTTTTTTTTTGGTATGGTTTCCTTTTTCTTTCTCAGGTATATAAAAAAGAAAACAAAAGAAAAAATAGGCCTCGTAAAAGGTCTTTTAAATGTTAGAAAGGGTTAAAAAAGTCAGTAATTCCATTGATCTTCAAGTCTTCTAACGCTGTTGTTGTCAAGTATTTCTTCAGGTATCTTTGAATGGAATAATATCGAAAACAAAGACCGTTATGATAAAAGAAGAGATTGATGACTTGTGCTGATGAACTTGTTAATATTTAGAATGAGATAAAAATCTGCCCCTTTTTCAGTCTCATTTATTGTAACACTTTCTGACAGGTTTGCATGAAACTGAATCCACACTGGAGAACTGAGACACTGGACAATTGTCGGAGACTTGGGATGGTACAGGTAAGCTGAGGATTGTTTCCTTAAGGCCTTCTTAAATTTTATATGTTGTGTTTATATTCTCATTAAAGAGCACCAGCCTGTATATCTAATAATAAACACTGCTGATTCCCTTGATAAACTGCTGGTTTATCCCCCAGTTTTTAGTCGCTTTTCTTATCTGATCTCTGCTCATGTGTGGTGGGTATCTTTTCTCTGATCTCTCTGTTTGTCTTTATTACATATCTCATGTGTTGCTGAATGAAGGCTGGTCTCAAATAGCGCTTGCTTTTGAAGGTCTGATTGCTTGATTTGGGGACCTAAAAGCTCTTGGCTGGTTTATAATTCAATGATTTTTTTTCCCCCCACTATTACATGTGTATGTTCTTTCTCTGACCTTCAGTATAGTGATATATTTACACAGATAGTATATTTCATAAACATTGCAATGGGAAAATTTGGATGAATCTTATAAGACTCTGTATATAGATTTGTGTATGCGTGTATTATCACAATTTCCAAATTGCTCAAAAATTTCTAAAAGTTCACTGGGTATGAGTTTTATTTATCTGTCAGTGAAAAGAAACATAGGAATAGCTGCTGACATATGAACCTTCATATCACCACATTATTACTGTTGGTAAAAAACCCAAACCAAAGATTTAAAATCAAAAGCAACTGGAACCTTTACTAAGGTGTCAGGTATATTAGATACTGCCAACAACTTCTTGTCCTAGCAGTTTTTGTCTGGGCAATTTCGCATGGAAGTTTGAATGAGAAGGGTTTATACAAGACGATAGGAAGCAGGAGTGGTTTGGTGCAGAGGAAAGTAGTCATTTGATAATTCAGGTTGGGACTGTCACTTCATACATCAAGAAAATGTGGGAAGACAACAGCAATGGTTGTCAGACATGGACAAACAGGGGCCAGATCTGGTTTTGCTGGTGGTTCTCGGAGAATGAGAAGCTATGGCAGGTGAGAGAAAAAAACTGTCAAGACTGGTAAAGCCGCTTTGAAACTGATGACAAAAACCGTGAACTTGATGTGGAAAGATAAGATGGGGCAACAGGGTAAAAAGATGATCTTATTTTCTGTGGGGATCATACAAAAACTTCCTGGCCCTGGCCTTGCTAATGTAAGTAGGTGCAATTTTAATGTCAAGGGACTTTAAACAAAATTCCTCTTCTCTTCTGTCCATTTTTATTTTTTTATGGCCTATTACATTTAAATCACAGCAATTTACTCTCCACTGTGCGTAGGCTGGGCAGATGCAATGCTGGTTTAAGAAAGCTTACCTGAGTCTAGAGATGTCTACCTTGCTTTGAGAGACCTGATCCTGATACATCCCTTTGAAATTAGTCCAGTATCCAATAATTCCGCTCTTTAATTCTGATCCATATATTTGCAGGTTTGCTGAGCAACTTGATATCATTTTTCTACTGAAAATATTTCCACAACTGTCAAGCTGCATAAACTGTTTCTGAATTCAGCACAACTGTTGTGCAAATGGGAGCAGAATTCAGACTCTTAGGCAAATACCTGAAGCTTAATTATTATCCTGATCCAACGAAAGTTACTGTGAATCTGATTATAATAATACCGAATTACTGGAATAGTACCTCTGAAACGACGTGTTAACAATGCAGGTCCACGGTCACTGTCTCCTATTGTATCCCAGTTTTTTATGCTGAGACTGACAATGCAATTGTAAGACTATGTGAGTATAGTTTTTGTTGTGATTAAACAAACTCTTCCTCGATCTTTTTGACATTCAGCTGTTGCTGAAGATGTTAAAGCAAAAGTAAATGTACTCATCAGTGATAACAAAGAAGCCTAATCCACGCTGACCTACAATTTGTTTAGGATCCTTTGGAGCAACAAAGAGATTAAAGTATATAAAAAAGAAGAGGTAAACAGTGGGTCAGAGATTAGAAGTGAAAAAGGAAAAGGCTGGTTTCCCCCAGACCACACACTGATAGTGGACCTTTGGTCAGTGATTGTTAGAAAATGTTTCATGTTTCATTTTGCCCGAGAACCTTAGAAACAGAAGGTTTGATTGGCACTTGTCATGGCTGATAGAGAGACGAAGATGCTTTGGTAAAAAGGAGAGGGAGGCAGCCGTGTCAAAAGCAAAAGTAGTCAAAGGATGATTCCTCCTTTCTGTGGTTTTGTCTCTCTCTAAATTATTCAAATCTGGGTGGCATCTTAGGATAACTGGCATTTTGACACAGCTTAAAGGATTGTCTCACTAACTCTATTGAACTAAGGCTGCCATCCTTTTTAAAAAAAAATATAAAGAGGCAGATCTTCTATAATCTGATATGTATACAAACCAAAGGCAGCTTGATGCAGGCGTCTTAAATATTTGGGGCGGAGGGACGACAGCAATTTTATCTATTTTGTGACTGATTGTCTTCTGCATCCATCTGCAAGAATGCTACTTATTGGTTTAAAAAAGCCTTTATTTGATTTTCTTTAGAATATCCATAGTTGTTTGCAATGCATCTGGTGGTTACAAATCCAAGTCAGGCCAGCTGGATTAGAATCAACAAATGTAGGGAATTTTCTCAGTCGAAAGAAGGTACCTCACCAACGGGGCATCTCCTCTATTGATGGTCATCCTGATTATGGATTTTTCTTTTAGGGCCAATTTTCTTTCTTTCTTTCTTTCTTTCTTTCTTTTCAGAAAGGGACCGTGTCCCCCCTTCGCGCTTTGTCTAAACCACGCTGGCTGGCGTAAATGGGCTCCCCAGGGTTAGGAGCTCCTCTGTCATTCTAAGCTGCCATTTTATGCTTTGGTGTCCTCTTCACTTATCCATAACCAAAGACAAATCCTGCTCACTTTATTCACAGGAATCACCCACTGAAATAAATAATTGCATAAATTTAGCAGGATTAGGTGTCCAGTGTCATTCTGTGCTTAACTTATTAAAATCAGTCAGCAAAGCCCATGCTTCCCACACAGTTACAACCATTGCAATTGGCTGTAGCTAGCAGGAAAAATATCATCTTGGTCCCTGTATTGATGTATTTGCTTTGAGCTCCTAGCAAGCCAACCACGAGCCTTCATTGCCTGGCTCAGTTTTTTAATTCCTAGTGAAGAAATTCTTTGGTGTTCTGAAAGGGCTGTTGGGGAGAGTCCTTGCATGTAGGGTGCCCAGGTGGTTTTGGAACTCCTTCATCCCTACCCCACAATGGCCGGCAAGCTAAAGGCTTCCCAAAGGACAGATTAAATTGTCAAATAAAACTAACTGGTTAAGCACAACTTTTAATGATAAAAGGCTGAACTCTAGACAGATTTGGCTGATATATTTTTTTTTTTCCTAGAAGCCAGTTTAGCCTATGAGTTGAATCTTCCAGACTTTTATGAACAGGACAGGGACATTCATTATTCCGATAACACAGGCCGGGATAGTTGTGCAAAGTTTCTGAGGATACAGCTGAAATGAGAATACTCCCAACACTGGGAACATGAGGTAAGCACCTTGTTACTTGACAATAGAAGTGGGAACACTCAGTGTTTTGAACTATTACATCATGTTTTTCTTAACTGTTCACCAGGGAAGGGCCAAAAGAGGCTCACTCCTAGTCTCTAATATTATTTTTTTTTCTGATTTGGAAAAATTGTTACTATTGATACCTTTATGTGTGATCTACCTTTTGTCATCTAGCATTATAAGAACCAGTTGAAGATTCAGAGGAAGAGAAAGACAGCTTTTGCACTGAAGGTGGGATTTCTGAACTCTGCAGAAGGCCTGCGGGAGACTCTTCATGGGGACTTTGGTAGACCTCCCAACCTGGATTACAGAAACCCCCAAGATGCAGAGCAGCTATAGGAAGAAGAAAAGGAAGAAGCACAAGTTTTTCATGTTAATTCAAAACACAAGAAAGCTTAGATCTCCCTTGCCAAGGTACTGAAAATATGACCACCACTGCCTTCCAAGACGGTGAGTTTTTATGTCTAAGCTTGTGCTTGATTCCAGAGATCAAACTGGAAGAGGGTAGCTGCACCATTACAAACAAACCCCTGCCCCCACCATTTGCTATTCTGTTGCCATACTTCAGACATGATCGTAATTATGAAATAACCCTTAATCAGCAGGAATACACTTCTGAAGATTATATCCTCTGTAAAATCGTATCTTTCACAATAGCAAAAGAGAGAGACAGGCGGGCTATTTTCAAAATTAAATAATACACTCAAAACCTGAGCAAGCCTCCCTTTTACACAACTGAACCTATTTCTGTGTATGAAGTAATTGTATTGTCATTTGCCCAGAAGAAATTCTGAATCTGCACCAGGGACGTGCATGAAAGTTAGAATTTTTTGCATATGCAGTTTAAGTTGCTCTGCTATATAATCCTGACCCAAAGAGTTTTCAAATGCGCTGTTTCATCTGATTAGAACTAAAAATGTCCTTGTTGATGTCACCATGTGATTGTCAAATAAGACTTACATACTGTAATGTGTAAGTCTTCACAGGCTCTGGTATTAGGTCCCAGATTTAAATCAGACAGCAACAAATAAAGCAAAATGCTGAGTGACCAGAATATCCTAAGCTGGATTTGTCCAGATTGCTGAAATCAATGTCCTTAAAGTGCCGACTGTATGATCTGTATTTCCCTCAAACTGTGAAATTAGATTCCTTTTACGGATCCATCACGGTAGTATTGAGCCATTAGATACATCATACTACACTTGTCAGCCAGCCTTCCCTGTTCATGGGGACTGTAAAGCATATTAAGCAGACAATAATAGTGCCCTTCAGGATGATTAGGTTGTCACATTTTCTAGGCGAATAATGTACTTTGCTGCTGTATCCCACAAGCAGCAGAGGGCTTCTTTGAAACCCATGTCCTCCATGCTCCACTTGCAGAAGGTGCTGCCAGGGACATTTCTTCGTCCTCTGCCGTCAACTTTCCTTCTTCAATTCTCCCAGTGTGGTACCTATGAAAGTCAGCACAGATGCCAGGTCTTCACCCAGCCACGCTTCATCCCGTGGTGCCAGTTCCTGGAAAGAGGCTGAAATGTGCTGGCAGGCTGCAGTGTCACAACACGGAGTGAAAAGAGAATTGTTCAAACAACATCTAATGGACTTAATCCCCACTTCCTGCCCTTTCAGGATAACAACCGAGTTTCAAAGGCAGTGCAGACTAATACACAACTCCTAGGAGCAGTTTGACAAAGTTAAAACATCCATCAGACTGAAACTGATGGCAAATAAAAATCTCTCAAGAAGTTTGAAAGGTGAAAGACAAATTTCTTTTGTGAGTGTTTCAATCTACTCAGTGACCTGCAGCCTGGCCATGGCCAGGCGTGAAAAATGCAGCCTGCCCAGAGCAGTCCCTGCCCTCCCGGCCTCGACAGCCCCATTTCCTCACTGCGTGTGCCAAGGCTTGGGTGGCTCTGGAGCTGTTTTGGTGCTATGCAGGGAAAATTTTGTCTAGTTCTTGTAGATACTAAATTTAACTTAAGTGGGACCAAACTTGCATCCAGCTGTGTTTTCTGTTTAGAGTCAATAAGTACTTCATTGGCCAATTTCAGGTATATCATCCTTATGTTTACCTCTTCCAGTAGCTGCTCCCTTTGTTTGGTTGTATGTGTACATGAAAAAATACACAGCCCAAACCCCACTGAGATAAGTTCCCTGTTACTCTCTGGAAACTCCCACGCAAGGTGGTGGGTGGATAATACGTTATCTTTGACTTTAAGCCTCCTTCTGCTATGTCAGAACTACTACGGCTATGGTGCAAAGTCATGATCTGTTTTGATGGCTCAATTTTGTACTTGCCAGCTTTATGTCATGTAAGATGATGATCATCTGGGCGGCTTTTTTTCCTGTATCAGGTCTTTTTTGTCCTCTTTCAGGTGGCATTAAGCCACCATGGGGACATTAGTGTTGCATAACTCCATGTTGTACCTTTCTGGCTGCCTTGACAAAAACACAACTGCATGTTTGTGTCTGGTTTGGATCCCATTTGTAGAGCTGGGGACCTGCTACAGCATGTTCTGCTTCTTTATGATCATAACGGTGCCACGTCTTTCGAGGTGTCAGCATCAATTTGAACTTTCCCACTACTGTAGGGATACATGTGTGTGCAAATGAGCCGTGGGGTTTCCCGCCTTGTTGTCAGTCATGCGTATTGTGCCAGTGCTCCTCTTCTGGGCTGGGGCATCCTCCTCCTCTGAATCACTGCTGACAGCTCCTAATAGCACAAACACCAGCCCCACAGACACTTTTCCCATCCACGCTTGCTGTCGGCAAGATTTATGCTGAAAATGCCAACAAAGCAAATTATATGCTATTGTACGATCACGCTACAATCATTTCTGTAGAAAATGTGCCTTTAATAAGTGCATTGTAAGAAGTTGCCTTCTCTTTTGTGTTTAGCATAATGAACCTTCAGACAGCATTTTAAAGAAAGCATAGCAATCACTAAGCTCCTATTTCTGTGTTTATTTATCCACAATTTACATTAAGCGACAAATATAATTAGCTTTTCTGGATAAACATTAAGCAAACTGGGAGTATTTTAAAAACATAATAGGGCACCCTGTGGAGGTTATCTTTTTTTAATATTTTATTCAGAAAAGATATTCCCAGATGCCACAGATTCTCCTGTTTGGCATTGCTGAATGGCTGGTGTTTCAAGACCCTTGCTGAGCCCTGTCTGGAAGCTGGTGGCTATCCTCAGGAGTCATTAAGGAGCCTTGTCTAGGAGAGGATTTAAAGGTGTGATGCTAGATAGTTTGGCCAAATTAGCACTTTCTAAGGGTCTAATCAAAGCAAAGCAATTGGGCCTTGACTCAGTCACATCACGAGGAGGATTAATGAGGTGGAGCAAAGGCCAGGTGGGACTATCCATGAACCACTGAAGCAGGGGTGCAAATACCAAGGGAGGGCTTGACGCTGGTGTTTTCAGGTGTGTGTAGATAGCACAGTGCAGTTCCTGGCTGCAAGGGCCCAAAGAGCTGGTGCTCCTGGCCTTTGTGCCTAACCCTGGGGAGTAAGCCTCAGGTGTGGAGCTGGTGTCGGGGATCATGGCACATGCTGCTCAGAGGGTTTTGTCCCTGCTCAGGTTGTTACAGATAATTTTTATAATGACGTGTCTTTATTTTCACGAAGGTGATCGTATGAATCCAGAACTAGTTCCTTGCGGCTCCTATGCGCTGTTCTGAGCTTCTAGATGAGAGTCAGTCTCATCCCTGACACGTTTCCCTCCTCCTGGTAGAGCCCAGTCCTGGAAACCAGTGGTTCCCCTGTGATCTTCAGAGCAATCTGCACAGGAGCATCCATCCCTTGGGACCCTGCGTAGCCTCTGCACCGTTATTCCTGCCCAGGGACAAATGGAGGGAGGTCAGCAGAGCGGAGACCTCATTTGCCTGTGAAACTCCAAGTTGGAAGTGAGTCTTTATAGGCTGTTTCTTTAGTCAGCAGGGACACATAATTTGTGCTGCCTGCGTGGAAAAGTCTGCTTCTCCCCACCGACCACAGAGGGAGCCTGATATGTCCTAATTTAAGCTACCTACTGATGCTAGCTAGTAAGAAGTGTCTTCCTCCTCTGGTGGGCTGCAAAGAAGCTGTGACAAAGCCCTCTGGGCTGTCCTCCCAGGAGCTGTTAGCTACTGCTTTGCTCTGGCAGGGATGCGAGTTGGAGCTGTGTGCCCTCTCTGGTAGAGTGACAGCATGAACTCCACAGTTTTTCAGGCTTGTAAAGAGGCAGCGGCAGTTCCTTTCACCAGAAGAACAGCAAGGGGAAGTAGGAGAGATAAACTGTGTTTATGCATCAGGCCTTTCCTCTTTCACACCTCTGTAGTGAACAGTTGGATGTTGCTTATTTTTGGAACAAACAAAATTCAGCAAACACCATCTGCTTCTGACAAATTGAGCAACACTCACTAAAACAGAAACAAGAATAATTAAAACACCTCTGAACGAAAAACAGGTTGCATAAAAATATAACAAAGACTGAGGTTTTGTTCAATGCCAAAAATATGGATAGAGAGAAATGTTTGTGTTAAATCTAAAATAGAGCTGTACCTAACAGAATCATAAAATAAACCAAAAAAAATTACTTCTATTTCTTTCTATATGAAGTCAAAGTCAGAAATTTAGCAACTGCTTATCAATCTGTCTCCATGGCAAGGCATCTGAGACACCACACAGAAGTTACAACAGCGGTTTGAGTGTATCTTGACTTCTGTTTTTCCCTTACACAGAACCAAAAGCAGTTCAGTCTAATGGGCAAATTCCAAGTTGTCATCTCAGATGCTGTACTTGTTCAGCTTTGACTTTCTGGAAATGGTGCAAGCCAGTGAATGTCCTTCATAATCCTCAGCCTAGTGAAACAATTCACTAAATGAAGACCCTTGGAGCAGCTTTCTAACTTCACGCTGGGAGGGTGCCTTGAGGCTTCTCTGCTTCTCAGAGTATGTCTCATATGATCACCACTCAGTGTCACAGAGACAGACTCTTCAGCAATTACATAGCTAAGAGCATTGCTCTGCTGACATTGTATTGCATGGATCTTCTCCGGTCCCTTCTTAAGTGGACTCTGAAGAGGGATTTGGACAGCTTTTCTGTGATATTGACATCAATATCACATCAAGGCTATGTGGACACTGCTTACTTCCAAGGGCTGCCTCTGTGAGCCTGTCATCATCTGAACTATCATCCACATAAAAGACCCTTAATGGGCCCTCAGACTGCTCCAGGCCTCTATTCCTGTTGGACCAGCCAGGTAACAAGGTGCTTATGAAGATTCTGCTTCTGGAAAATCTTGGCAAATTGTTGTACATCATCCATATGGAGAAAAGGGCATGAGCCTCCTTTTGGGAACAGGAGGCAACTCAGACCATGGGCTCCTAGGGATCTCAGCGAAGGGCCTAACCACAGCAGGATCATGCTCATAGAAAACTGCACAACCTGTGGAGCAACCTGGGTGGATGTGACCTGGCCATGCTGTAGGCATTTTAGCCAACTTGGGCAGCTCCAGGTAGAAGCAATGCTTGCTGGGTGGGTGTGCTGAATAGTGCAATAAGAGAGAGATACCATCCTTGTAGCCTTGCCTTCCATACTGTCTGGGTACTGGCAGGACACTTAGGGATGGTGCTTAAGTCTTTTCAGTGTACATGGTCAGGAAATCAGGCACTGAGAACATCTCCAGGGACTCCAGCCAGAAGTAATGTAACAAATCTAGGCCTCATTCATATTGTCTGATTTATTCCTGTGAAATTGTATTAGAGCTGTTGGCCATGGTATTGAGCTGGAAGTTCATGTTCACTGGACTATTCATTTTGACCCTTGGATCTTTCTATTAGGAGGTCCTTACATCTGGTCACTTCAGAGCTCAAACCACTTTCCTGTTTTCAGCTAGCTAAACCATCCAGATTACTCTGGATCAGCAACAAAGCTGCTTAATAATTTATCATCCTCCCGAGCAATTGGCCCTCTGTGGTCTTTAGTGACAAGTCTTTCTTCTGCATCATTGACAAAGATGCTAAATAGGAGCGGGCCAAGATACAGCTCAATAAATGTTCCTAATTTTTAATTACTTTTTTAGACCTGTCAGCCAGTTCTTAACCCACTGAATAGGCAGCATGATAGTTTCGTGTCATTCTGGTGTCTTAATCAAAATTTCATATGATACCAAGTAAAATACACTGTAGAAGTCCTAAGTCTATTACCTATATCAACCAAACCAGTAATCTTATCCAAAAAAGAAATCAAGTTAGTTTGACAAGATCTATTTTCATAAACCTGTGTTGACTGGCATTAATTATATTTCCCTCCTTCCATTCTTTATTAATCAAATCCCTTATCAGCTGCTGCACTGTTTTGCCTGGGTTTGATGTCAAACTGACAGGTCTATAATTACCTGGGTCGTGCCATTTACCCTTTTAAAATAGTGGCACAATATTAGCTTTCTTCCCAGCTCTGGTAGTTCCTCTGTGTTCAGTAAATAGGAGTCAAAGAACTGCTCCAATTTCTGTTAAAACTCTTGGAAACAATTTTCCAGGTTAGCTGATGTCTAACTTTTGTACTCTTTTTTAATACCCCTGTAAGCTGCTATTACAATGGAAAGCACTTCATGATAATCCTATGATTTCATTGCTCAGTATAGCAGTTTGGTGTTTTTTTAACTACACCAAAGGGCTATATATTGAGCACTTCTGCTTTTTCTTTATTGTTATTATTGGCTTTTATATCTCTTCTTCTTATTGGCAATAGACTAATGCCATTGTTAGGATTTCGTTTGTTTCTGATATAGTTTAAATCTTCCATTGTGCTCATTTACCTCAAAGTACTGTATGAGCTTTATGTGAACAGGCTTCAAAAATCACCCACAATTTGACTAAGGAGCTCAGCGCCATGGAGGTCAGCACATTTCCCAGGGTCCTTCACAGCACATCTAGGTGTTGCCATCATGCCTAGTGTGATATCATGTGATTTACCTGAAAGAGCCTGGGCAGTCAGGTCTTTGGAGGCTGAGCCCATGCTGGCTCCATGGTGCATCCTCTTCCTGGGGGGAAAGAGTGATAGTGGTGGGGGGTTGGTGAACTGTGATGTTTACTAACTGACCAAAGGACCAAACAGGTCTTTCCATGCAGCCCCTGCAGGATACCTATTAGAAACATATTCATGACCTTCAGAAAAGTAGATAAAGAAGGAAAGCGTAAATGTACAATAATGGGGTGGAGGAAACTCAAATATTAAAAAGGGGGCAAAAGAATGATTTCCTTGTCTCAGTGATGTGGGTGGGAGATATAGGAAAACATGGCATAGATCTCTGCTCACATTCCTCCTGTTTTTTTGAGGAAACTTCATTTTTGCTGCATTTAAACATTAAAGATATCTTTTTGGGAAGGAGAGGAGAAGATAATGCATTTTTAGACTGGTTCCTGCTGTAGATTACCATTTCATGCTACACTGCGTGCAAGAAAGCAACCTGTGTCCTTTAAGGGGAAGTGTGTGGGGGTGGGCAGGGTGCTGGTGTCAGGGAAGGGGAGGCACAGGCAAGCGCTCAGTATGTAATCAGATAAAGCAAGCTGCTTGGTATTAGCGTGTTAGCTTTGTCCAGGCTCCCAGCATCTTCAATGGGCCAAAGCGCTCTCTTCATTTGTCACCCCAGCACACCTTTTGTGTGAATAATTTCCCATTGGTATTACCCAGAGCTTGGAGTCGATAGCTGACTAGCCTCTTTGCTTGTACTATTATTTCCAGCAAGCTTCATACATCTGCAATAAATCCAGGAGGATTTGCAAGTGGGCTGAGGAAGTATGAGTGACAGAATGAGCTGATAAGGCCCGAGTCCCACAGAAACAAAAGGGTTTCCCATTTTGTCCTGACAAGACAGGCGCTGCCTTGGAATTGATTTGATTTCATCAAGTTTTTGCCAGCTGACCCCAGAAGTTCATGCAAGTGAGGAATTAAGCCCCCAGGCTCTCTCACGCTCACTAGTAAACCTTCACATCGGTGCCAAGGATGAGAGTATCTGTTGTGAGTTGGGTTGCCTGTTTGTTTTCATAAAGTAGGATCACTGAGGCTCTTTCTGCTGATGCTTTTTTGATGGTAAGAGACTGAAAAGTGTCCAATGACCCACAGTTCTATGGACAGAGCATCTTGGAAGAAAACTTAGTTGCACAGCTGGGTATCAAGCTACAATGCTATCAAACTTTAATACACTCTGAAAGGTTAAGACCTAATGAGGTAAAGCATAAGAACTTTCTGTAAAACCTTATTCTTAAGCTTGTGCCTAACCAGGAAAGCAGGAGACAGAGGCAGCATGAATCGGAAGGCCTGACTGATATTATAGAGCCAGACCATGTTTGAAAGTCAGCAGAAAATCTTCAGGAGGGTATAAAAACGTGCAGGTCTACATCTGCTTTGGTAAAAGTGAAGACAAACTTGACATGTCGGGCTTGCAGAAAGTATGGCAGGAAAGCATGACTGCACTGGGCAGCTGGTATAGCAATGGAAAAAATGGTGTCAGAAAATTAAACCTTTCCAAAAAGAATGGGGTCTTGAGAGAAGTGGAATGTTTCGTAACAGATATCATTATCTGAGCTACACAATATGGTTAATGCATAAGTTTGATCAAGGGCTACAGCTGCTGTGAAATAGATTGTCATGCCCATCTATTTGCATTGTGTGAGGAATACACATAGACCTTCTCCAGTTACATCCTACTGTATTGAGAATCTTCTCTTACCTGTGTGGTCTTTATCTAATTGGTTGCGTTTATATAGTTATGCCCAAGGAGGCTGAATTTTTTCCCTCTTGGCCTTTCCTATTACATGGCAGAGCTAGGAACGGCAGGCTAGCTGTCCCTTGCTGTTAGAATGGCATTCACACCCTTATTTGCACAGAGTAGGTAGCATTTGCATAAGCTAGGGAGAGGTATCCAAAATATAAGGATTTCTGTGTTTATATGTACATGTGTGAGAGAGAAGAAAGGAGGAGAAGCAAGGAGAAACCAGTTTCAGACCAAAGTCTGAATCTTAAATTTATAAGGTGTATTTCTTTTTAAGGGGGAATAAAGTGAGTTATTTACAATGCCTGATGGATGCCACACCTGGGAGTTACAGGAGTGTCTGTTGGGCCTGTAAAAGGAGGTGCCCTTTGGACCCCCTTACCCTAGAAAAAAGGTCTCCTCTTTCATACGAAACTGTGTTGCTGTGTGCCTCAATTTGTTTTGACTTGTGTAGCATGGGAGTACTGACTTCATAGACTCTTGAACCTATTCTATGCTTTTATCTAGCAGTGGTGATGTGTTAAGTCTAGCTCTGCACACAGTTCCCGGCAAACACTGAAAACCTGTAAAAGTGTCGGAAAGCCTCCTTTAGGAAACATTTTTAGTTGAATGAATTGCCATATTTTTCTTGTAACAGGGTACATAGAAAACATTTATTTTGGTTAAAAATATTAAGAGGAGATTTTGAAGCCAGTCAAATGCAAATAAGAGAAGAATTCCCTTGCATTTGGAAAATATTGAGGGACTTTCTTTAAAGTGAGCTGATTTTTTTGGAAGAGGGGTGTGTGCTTGTGCATATACTTTTGACATTCAACTTATGTCTTTACAGAATATTATTCTGCCCCCTGTTTCCATATGAAATGCTTCATTCTGAAGAGCATCTGTGTTAACTGCATGGGCAAATGCAATGAATTGCACAGTGATATTTCAGAATTATTGCTGGGAACCTGAAGGTTTGGATTCCCAGCCCTGACGTTTGAATGGTCAAGTCCCAACATAAGGTAGTTTCTATTCCAGCAAAGCTTCTTCAGCTCCTTGTAAGTGGTATTCTGATTTTAGTATTTAATTGAGACCCTGATTATTCTTTCCCTTGTAGTTTCCTTTCTATCTGTCTCATAAATATCTATGATTTCCCAGTCAACGGCATTACTTAATTGGCTGAAGATCCTAATCCAGCTTTCCTGAAAGGAAAAGCATCGTAGACACAGTTGCCAATTATTCCATTATCTCTATTGACAGCCTGGTGTAGTTTGATGTCCTTCAAAGCTCTGACACAGATATCCCATGGGAGACCATTGTCTCCACTTAAAGCACGGTGCTGAAGAGCAGTGATTTTCTGTCTGCTACCACCATGTTTGCTGGCTTTGGAAATGTTACTTAATCTCTTGATTTCCCTATCTGTAAAATGGGAATAATGTGTTGTTCAGAGAAGGTTAAGAGGGTTAAGCCTTTGATGTTCATAAAATGTTACAAGATCTTATTTATAGTTTTAAAAACATGCAACAAATGTAATAAAAGAGGTGGAAGTTATGGAGCTGGGTAGGAATAGAGGTTGCTACTGACTTCATGTTACAACTGCCTCAGTTTTTCTCATGTTTTGAACTGCTTTGAAATGCCAAAGCTAAAGTTTCCAGTATAGTCTGACCTCTACCATCCTTCTTGCCTCATGACGCAGCCTTTCAGAATGCGGTACTGTAGTATTTTCCATAATTTCATAGCCTTTAAGTACTTGACTTTTCAATTTTAATATTCTTTTAATATAAGAAGCTTACTGTGAGTATGAGATTTTTAGTTTACAAAAGCAAAGTAAGCCACCTTCCCCTTCTCAGGAATGGGGCACGCTGCCAAAGCTGACGTGACCCATGAGCTCTGCATGGCCTCAAGGTCCCCATGCAAGTCTCCCCCCAGCCTGGGCGCTCCCCCTGGGTGTGTCCTGAATCCTCTTTTGTTTCCCAGGCATCTTACATGCCCTTTCCCTAACTACCCCTTGTTCATACTAACCTGCGGGGCCCTTTCCTTCTGCAAACTTATGCCTGTTTTCATGGGACATCTCTGGTGTACTCTATAAAGCACACAGGAGTGCAGAAAGCAGTTATACAGGCATGAGTGTGTGCAGAGTAAAAGCTACAGGTGGTGCACAGCTTGGGAACAAAGGAGCAAAGGCTAATTTTCCTGTTCTTCACCGCAGTAATATATCTTACTTTTCTCTTGAGTGCCCTTTTGAGGTAGGATCTTAGAAATATTGGACAAGAAAAGTGTTCTAGTGGTAGCTACTTTTTTTTTTATTATTATTTTAAGGGATTAAATTTTAGTTTTGCAATTCTCTCTGAGATATTTGGTTAGAATGATTTCTGATTTCAATAAAAACAGTCCTCAACATTAGGCAAAAGTACATTGTTCTACCTGTACTAAGGAACTAATAGTCTTGCAACTGTGTTGCTGCCAAGCTAGAATACTTATGTGCTTTGGAGTCAAGACTTGACATTTGGCACAGGGTGACTAACTAGTCCAGCCTGAGGCATGCACCCTCTCATCGTCCCATAAACCTGGCCAGTTCATGACACTGTTTCAGTACAGACATGCTCAGTACAGAGTTGTTTTGAGTTTGGCAGCTGATTTTTCTTAGGCTTTCCTCAGCTCTGTGTGAAGCGAACAGGTATGGAGAGAGGGCCTGAACATGACTTTCGGTGCAATTACTTCTGTCACCAGCTCTGGGCTCTCTGGTAAAGATGGGGTGTGGAGACAAAGCCTGATGGTGGTAGGGCAGAAGAGTGTGCCTGGCTGTAAAGTACTGAGCAACAGCAGGACAAATATGGCAGACTCGCATTTGGGTCTGCTCGAGCCCAAAGACCTCTAGCAGCCTTTTAGGGCTATGTATTATGAGAGGTACAATGCACACGGGGCCCAGTTTCCCCTGACCTCAGTCTTCGTGACTCCTACTGGGGGCACTGCAAGCAAGCTTATATTGAAAGCTATGGAGCTGTTTTTAAACGGTTCTTTACGGCAGAGAATAATTAATTAAACAGGTGGTTCCATGAGCGGTGCTACTAATGATGGCTGCTTTCCAGGGTCTCTCTCTCGTGTGGATTTCCAGGCTGTAACAAAGGTTGAACTCATGCTGAGGTCTTTCCCTCAATGAGGGAATTAATAGGGCCTCCCTCCCTCCCTCTACTCTGCTGCCTATTTTCACGAAACTTGTAGGTACTTAATTCCTGTCAAACCTCTACGCCTCCGTCGCACTTGGTCAAAATTGATCGACGATTTTGAAACTTCCTGGGGACGGGGGGAATACACAAAGAGAGAGAAACAGATGCATGAGGAACATGGCTGGAGAAAACCCGTTCCCTAAAGTTGAAATTACTCCCCAAGATTTGAATGGCAAACCTCTCTTTGTTTGCCCCTTTGGCTATACCGGAGGGAAATAATAAGAGGAGATCTATGCTGCTGGTGAGGCTGTCCATACTGTTTTGGTGCCCGTGTTTATAAAAGATGTCACCCTTTGTAGGGGGGACAAAAATCACTGAAAAAAACTTTAATGATTGGTAAAAATGTCTGACAGAAACACTGACAGAGCTCCACTTAATTTCCTCTGAGCGTGAACTTTAGTACAGCATATAAGTAATTTTACAGGGAGGATATACTAGATATTGAAGAGTTCTTTAACCTCGTAAGAACTGCTGCTGCTGAGACTAAACACAATTTCAAGTCACATGTAGCCAAATATTGATCTTAGAAATAATGTAACATACTTCTGTATGGGATTCTCCATATTCTGACAGCTTCAGATCAACACAGGACACTCTTTCAGAAAACTGTGTTCTAGCTAGGTATAAATAATTGGACTGATTATACAGGTATATGTGACATTCTTTTCCCTTTGTTATGCATCAAATCAGCATAGACGGTCTAAGAGCCTAATCTGACCTTAAAAATTGGTTAAATAAAAACTAAAGCTTGCCTTCCTGATCCTCCGTTTCTGGGAAAGAGATGACCCTCTCTCTTACCCCTCTCAAAATTGTTGCAGGGCTATTTCAACTCAGTTGCAAGTGAAGTTGCAATGTTGTGAAACACTTGGTGAGCAGAAACGTCAAGATTTTACTAAGAGCAAGCATGACACATTTTCTTTTATGGTTTGATTTTTTCCAGAATCACCAGGTGGCGCCAATGCGGATCATCCTATCAGTGATGTTCCACAGAGGGTTGGAACATCTACATCTCCCAAGCCCATGTCAGTATGCAAACAAAACAGGGCAACTTCTGAAAAATTCTTGTGGGGAAGACATGTGTTAGATCCTGGGGAAGCGTTCAGTACTAGGCATGGTGCAATTCTTTTCCAGAAGTTATGCCACTAGTGCAGCTGGTCCTCTTTGACTTAAATCTTTCCTAGATGCTGCCAATAAGATAGATACGTGCAAAACCAATTTTGTCAGAAATTAGTTTTCTCCTTCCTTTCGGTATCATAGTTTAGTTTGGAATTCAGAAGCACATCATGCGACAACGACAATCTTGGAGCATCTGTCAATTTGTGCTTGAAATAGAAACCTCTGTTGCTGTTTTGCCATGGAAAGCCAAGATATTTTTGCTGTTGTTATTGTATAGATTTAGTTCATCTGGGGTGTACAGGATAAGAAACAATGGCATTTAGGTATCTTTATTTGTCCTTTTGTATTGTTTAGGACACAGCTATAAACAAACAATGAGCCTTCCCTACCAATAAGAACTTTTCTTGCACATGCCCCAAAACACAACCTGAAGACAAATGACTCTTTTAAAAAGAAGCAGGAGATTTATGTTGCAAGCTTGTTTAGATACCAGTCAGAATACCGTGTTGCCACAACCCTGTGAATCATTCCCTTTCTCTTTACAGTAAAATAATGTTACTGATAATGATGAGGATGATAAGAATAATACTTCAGAAATTTTTCTGGCACCTTTTTGCAAATTATTACCTCTATTTTCCAGTTCTCACTCTAAATGAACAGGAAATTAGAAGAGCTGAGGCCCAACACTTTTTCCTCATCAGGTCCTGCATTTGCTGGCAGTTTCCCTTGAAGTGAAAATAGAGTTTCTTTCATATGAAGGTGAAGATGAAGTGATAGAAACAGCAGCCTGGGGACATGGAGAAAGAAATTAGAAGGGAACAAATAAATGTTAGGAGTTTGAATGCAGAGGTGAAGTAGTTGATACCATCCACAAGGACTCATGAGCTCAGCCTATGTTTGTGGCATGACCTGACATTTCCCTCTAATTCTCTCATCCCACTCCCAGCAGTTTTTCATGCTGCATTAGGTGTGAGGAAGCAAGGCCAACTTCATACAGCTCCATAACTCAAGGTCCTTGTCTTCTTGGATAGTTCTGGAAAACAGAAAAAAAAAAAACTTGAGGAGGGGGAGTCGCATATGATATTTTTAATGGTCCAATGTGTCCTACTTGATCTCAATCGAGAGCGAAATAGGAAAAGGCACGTAATTTTTGTGATATAGATACTTAATACTGGAAGAGAAAAGTTTACACCTGTCTCTTCTGACTGGAACAAACCAAAGGATTTTGGTTTCTATTGGTGCCTCTGGACTTTGGAGTATTTATGGAGGATGCTGCTCTGCAGAACTTGAGTCTGAAGAGGTTCTTTTCTGGGACATTTAAAACAAACAACAACAAGCCCTTGCCACGCTCCCAGACCACTGCCTGATCAGGATGGAGCTCTTATGTGTTATACATGTTAAACATCTCCTATTCAGAGCTAACTTTGACTTTGTGCCCTGGGCCAGGTGAAAAGACTTTTCCAAATAAGAAAGAGTAAGAAAAAAACCCACCCAAAACACCAGAAGCAAACCATTAACTGAAATTTCTGCAAGAGGAGGTTTCTGTGACTGGCGTTGTTGTGCATTTTGAAAAATAGTTTTCTTTATGGCAATTTACAAAAATGCTTAAGAAAAAGTGGGCAAAAGAGTTCTTTTATGGGCTATTTTATCCTTTTTTTGTCTGCTCTTGCAGTCGACTTTTTGGCAAAATACTGCATCTTCAGCCAGGAGAAGTTGGCGAAGCACAAAAGGGCTTTTGAAGCGGTAAGTGTAAATTCAGACTTCTTTTCTTTTCTTTCTTCCTTTTTTTTTCCTCTCCCTCTCCCCTCTCCTCCTGTGTCTGTAGACAGTTAAGCAGAAATAATAAGCGCCGTTGCTTGCAGTACACGTCCCATGAATTACGCTCACATCAAATGTAACTTTAGAATGGAGGCACGCTTTATTCTTTTCGACGAACTGTTCCCCTATCCATTCTTTATTTACATGTCGTGAGCCTAAGCGCTGCACAGCCAGTCAGAACACACACACAAGAGGGGGGAGAAAAAAGGAGGCCATTAAACAAATTAAAAGGGATGGGGATGACTAATACAGTACTCTTGGAATCTGCAATTTGATTAGTCTGAGTTTAATACACAAAAGCAGCGCCGAAGCAGGAGGGGAGTCGAAGTGCTCTTTAATAACCTTCTACAATTAAATTATGGTGATGAATTTAACTATTCTGTGCTTCTAAAGGGGTCTTATTATCTGATTGACTCTGAAAGAAAGTCAGTATTTAACCAGGGTTCTTGAGTCCAGCTATTGGAAGACATACAGTAGTTTTATGCATTAACAACTATTTTTTTTGTTGTTGCGTGCCTCTTCCCATTTGAATTCATCTGTGATTTGAGAAAGATGGCTCTTAGGGTTATTCCCACTGCTTTTGATGGGAGCGTATGCTCGCCCTTTTAGTGTACTGCCCAGAGAGTTAAAATGAAAATTGCATGGTTGGGTTTGTCTCCTGTTCTGTATTTTCACTTGTAATTTGTAATTTTCATTTATAATTTTAGACTGCTTCCCACTGCTGTCCCTCTCCATTGTCTGACAATGCATCATTCAAATGTAGACAGTGTGTAAAGCATGCTGGGATCTTTGAAAAAGACTTTTGCCATTAAATGGCAGTAACATCGTGCCACAGTTTATCCTGACTTCTGGTTTTCTCTCTCTCCTTGCCCTTACGTGCTTTTACATAGGCTAAAGGCGGAGTAAGATGTTTCAAATACAAAGTATTAGTAGAGAGGGGAATTAAATGTATTCCTGAAAATGGTGCTATATTTCTTTTCTTTTTTACTAGCAAGTATAGTTCAGTTCAGTTTCAGTTCTTTGATCTTTGACAGAGAGAGAAAGAGAAGGGGAGAGACTTTGTGATGAGCTTGATGTTGAAATTGGAGAGCTGATTTTATTCAAAATAGAGGGATATGATAGAGGCTGAATCCAAACGTTCCAGCTTTTACTTTTAATGGCCAAAATGCGGGAACACCTTTGCAGAATTTGATCTGAATGTTTGGAGAGGATCTAGGCTGAGGGGATGAAAAGAGAGAATTATGCAGAGTACTGACTATTCAGCTAGGGCCTTATTCTGATACCTATTTTCATGCTAAGTTGTATCTTTCCCTGCCAGTAGTTTCACTGGGTGTGTGTGTGTGTGTGAAAGATACTATTTCTGGTGCTAAAATACCGTGCAATTTGAATGAGGGTGCTAAGTCCAGAGCCCTTGTTTTGTTCCTGCGCCCAGTGCCCAAGCAGGAGGCTGGGTGTCTCTTCTCCACCGCGCCAGCCGATTGCCCCGGAACCGGTGTCCTGGCACGGCCGAGAGGCAGCGCTGGCCCCGGCTGCCTGCACAGCACCCGCCCGTGCGTGGGGCTGGATTCGGAGGTCTTCATTCAGCTTTTGCGCAGCTGGCTGGCTCCGCTGAATGACGCTGGGGTGTAATTTAGACCTCCACCACTGCGCAGAGGAGGGAAGGGGTTCTCACCCTCTCGCCCTGTGCTCTCCGCAGCATCCCCTGCTCCCTGGCAGGTGAGAAAGAGTCAGTCCGAGGGGCTGCTTGCTGTCCTTTGGTGGCATTTTGCGGTGCTGTTGTTTCACAAAAACGTGTGAGGACAAAGTATAGTGGTATGCAGCTATGGGATAGCTCACCGTGGACAGCAAAGGAGCAGCTGACGCAGCTGAGGAGCGCGCAGCTGAAGTCAGCCGTGGGTGCAAAGCGCAGGCTACATCTCTGGCAGCCTGACGTTGGATGACCTGAATGGCTTAGAGGGGTTTGAAAGTTGCTTTAGTTTATGTCGGCTGCCCCCAGGAAACGTGAAAGCATGTGAAGATGATCACTGCGGCAAAGACAAGGCCGTATCCCTTCCTGCCTGCCGGGGCTGCCTGCACACCCTGCAGAGAGGATGTGGGTGCCTGCGCTGTGCTGCTGGTAGGATGGTTCCCTCCATCCCCCACGCCAAGGGAGTTTGTTCACCCTGGGGGTTCCTCTGGCCCCTGCCAGGTACTGGGGGTCTCAGCACGATGAGTCTGTGGGCTGCAGGTGCCCCCTCCTTGCTCCTGCTCACGGTTCTTGGGATGCTGAACTGGTGGTGGCCAAGTTTCTGTACGCTGGTGGTCTCTATAGCTCCGTTAACCAGGGTGGAACCATGGACAGTTTACGCGCATTCAGAGGCTCTGCTCTGTATTATTTAGCCATGATTTTTACTCATGATGATCTATTTTTACCTCTCTGAAGGGTCAGTTAAGACCAAGGGCGTTGGAGGAAAAATTGTATTAGTGTTTTGATATTGCAGTTTATTATTTTGTCTTAATAGTAAAATCCTTCCTCTTGCTTATTAAATCATGGCAGAAACTTCCTCGAGAGCCAATGATGACAGGAGAATATGATGTCAGTTTTTAACAAGATGCCAACCAGAGGTTTAAGAGAGCTGGTTTTTATCAGAAGCTTTTATCCTGCTTGCGTAGTAAAAAAATATATTGTAAGTAGCGTCCACAGCTCATGCTTGGTGAAAAGGGCAGCACGCTGCATGAAACCTAGGGGTGCTGGGCTGAGCAACGCTTCTTTTTAAGAAGATTGTGCTCCCAAATTAACTTGTTCTGATGCTAAGCATAGCAGAAACAGTGCTGCTGCTAAGCAGAACAATTGCTTTTCCTTTGTAGTCTGCCTGCTGGTTTGTTCAGGCCTGCTTTGTGTTCAGCCTTGGCTGGGTCTGGGACAGTGGTTCAATAACTGTGAAGCTCTGTGTTTAGATCCTAGCCAAATCAGTGACACACAAAATCAGGGCAGGCAGCGAATCGCCAATGTGCCAGGTTTGGGAAATCAGCCCTCTGAATAGATGAGCCAATATCCTGTATTTATTTTGCTGTTTTCTGTACCCATTTCTCTTGCATCTGGGTATTTAATACATATTTCCAACCAGCAACACATCAGCCTTAAATTAAATTCCCTACTATGGGTAGCAAAAACCAGGCCCTTCCTTCCCCGTGCTGTTCCAGCTCTGTAGCAGTCACCAAATACAAGACCGCACTCCCCGCAAGTCCCCTCCCACTCCAAAAGCAATTTTAAGCTGCTTGACTGAAAAGCGGTATTTGAATGAGGATTTCAAATATGGACTCAGGCTTTCTCTTTAGCTCACCATGAGAGAAGAGCGCAGAGTAAATGGCCGATTGCAGTGAGCACGCGGACTATAATTAACTTCAGTATTCGCTAGGTAAAGAAGGGAGGAATGAATCAGATGCACCTAAAATGAGATTGGTAGCACTAAATATTAAAAAAAAAAAGGTTTAAAACAAGGGGGAATTTTACCAGAAAGATAAATGGGAATTACTACCACCTTGTCCTTAGCCAACCGTGGTGGAGTCAGAATGCCAGGAATACGCAGTGTGGAGAAGGAAGCAGGGAAATAACGCAAAAACATTGTGGTGGAAAGGCAAGGGAGAAGAAAGAGTTTGGTCTCCACAGGTCCCCCCTTTCGCAGCCTGCCACCAGCCTTTGGGTGCCCTGAGCATTGCTGCGCTCCTGTCGAGGTTGCACACAGGAGGCCTTGGGTCTGGCCCTTGCTCTCCGTCTCGTATACTCTCTTCCGTGAGCTGCTTGGGCTCTATCTGAAAGCTGTCATGCCTGCTCCCTCTGCACTGATTAGCAGGTTTATAAAGACCCAGACTTGGTCTTTCTTTGGTGGCACAAAATCTGTGTCTAATTTCCAGGCTACATTTGTTTTCATGCTAACATTGCCCGCTCATTTATCTTTTTTCTGTCTGCTTGCCTTGGAGATATTTATCAAGGCAGTTGTTCTCCAGGTTGGCCATCGTTTTGCAAGGCTGACCAAAGCAAACCCCTTCCGTCTCTCTTGCGCTCCTCTCATCACCCTGAACCTGCTCCAGGGCGACTGTCTCCTCCTGTATTGGGGCGCAGTAAGGACAGGGGAGCTGGGAGTCAAGGATGAGGGCAGGGAGGGCAGGACAGTGGTCTTGCAGGCAACAATCCTGTCCCACAGCACTGAAGAGAAGTGAGCAGGGCACATCCACTGGCAGTCACCAGGGTCAGATGCAGCCCAGTGATTGCAGACACATCCATAGCAATGAGGCAGGTCTGAGGTCAAGCCAAGAAGTCAGTCCACAGGTCAGGGTCAACAATGTAGCTGAGGCGGACACCAAGGGCAAGTGTCGGAGCTTAAACACAGCTCCTGAGCTGTGAGGATCCTCACAGCCCTTTCCATGGCAGTTGGACCGGCAAGGTTAGCCAACGCACTGGAGCAGCCCAGCCCCCAGGAGCAGGGGAGGAGCAGCAGAGCCCATTGGAGTGATCGGGGGGGCTCTGACAGCCTGAAAGGGGGGTAGTAACCAGACCTCCAGCCATCAGCACAAATAAAGTCTTTCCACTGCTAGTTACTAGTGATTCTCTACTGGAAATAGCCCCCGTGACAGACCTTACATCACATTTTTCACATATGGATCGTATTTCTGGCTCATAGTCCTTTCTTGCTTGGCCGATCTCACATGAACTTCCACCTCCTCTGTCACCTGCATTTGGCATGTCCTTGTCTAACAGCAGAAAATCCTATTATTAATCCTGAAATACGTGCCTTTGGACATTCACCTGAACTTTGCCCCTCCAGTATTCAATAACTTCCAGTTCTATGAGAGACTCTGATCCTTCTCCTTTTTAGCCTTTTGCTAGTTGAATGACTGCTTCTCCTGCTAGATATTTACTCACCCGAGTATGGTGCTGCTGCCCAGGAAGAGGAAAGGGACTACAGGATTCTTTCATCCTGTGAATATTTCTGACTTTGACAAATCTGTGACGCACTGTGACACAGATGTTCTTTTTTCTGTTGCTCTCTCTTTCCTTCCATGCCCTTCTTTTCTCTTGTCCTCTCAACCTACTCTTTTAAAGATGGAATAGTTATAATTGTGTGAGTCACTTTTCTTTCAGAATTTTGAATCTGGAATTGCATTTAGATGCTGTTTCATATCATTTGGGCCCTGCTTTTAAGAAAGTGTGCTGATTAGTGAGAGTTCTCTCTTTTTCATTATGGTGGGGAACGTTTGTTGAGTTGTATTTTGAGTGACACAGGTGTTTTTGCCTTGCTGCAAAGATGAAAGACCCTTTGGCAGAAGTGAAGAAATACCACAATTTGGTTTCAGAAAAAAAGCTTCATCCTAAAATTTCAATTGTTGATGGCATGGGTCATTGCTTGGGGAAGATTTTCATCTGGCAGGTTCGCAGTTTTGAATCCAATGAAGTTCCTTAGATGTGAACATTTACTGCCATATTTCTGATCCTTTGAAAGCTTTGGGTGAGATGAATTTGGTCACTGAGATTTGTCTCAGGTGAGGTACCACTGCAGATCTGCTGCGTCCTTCTGCTTGTTGGGAGCACTTGCAAAAGGTAGAAATATTGAGTTTCCCAGGGTAAATGTTTGTGAAACCTGACAAAACTCATGCTATTGTATATCACCTACCTTGTGAAAGGTGCGTATTTGTATGTGTCTAGGAGAGAGAGAAGTTGAACACATAAAACACATAAAACTAAATAGAGCGATACACCAACCCTTCTACCTCCCCCCGCCCCCGCCCCCTCCCTTACAAAACCATGATGTGTTCACAAGACTTCTGTTTTTACAGGGTCTGCTTTAAGACATTTAAACGTTAAGACTTAGCAAGCTGATCCTAGCAGTTTCCTAAGTCCCCCTGCAGTGACTCTCTTTCCATGATACTTTGCTGAAAAGACAGTCTTCTCCAAAACGGTGAAAGGCAGTGTGGTGACTGCATATGAAGAAGGGACTATGTTTTCCAGTCACACAGTTACATCAGTTTCCGCACTGACAACTGAGCTTGCTCAAACACACTTCCAAACAACGAGATCTTTGTGGCGGAGTCTAACAAAAGCCTTAGTCCCTAATGTGCTGCCAGGCCCAAATCGTCTGTGTGCAAATGACCCCACAGTGCTGCCAGTGTCATTAAGACCTGTGTCAACCTGTGGTCTGAAGGCTGTTTGCACAAATTTATCTAGCTGGGGAGGGCAGCTCTGTGCAGTTTGCTTCTCTTTCAAAGTTTCTAAGTGGAATGTCCTTGTACTAACGGTGACAGGTCCCCTCTTTTATGCCTTGTTCACTGCATTTCTTGTTAATGCACAGAGAGCAGGCAGAGTCCCACGGGGGCACTGCGTGGTGCCCCAAGAACCTGCTGATGTAGGGTACTCTGCTTTGCTTGCCTTAAGGTTTGCTGAACAGAAAACTGCAGAGAATTTTGACTTCTCATCTTTTTAGGGTGAAAGCTTACCAGCGCAGAGAGTGACTTGTGCAACAGTGCCAGAGCTGTTCATCAGACTGGTTGTGTAAAGTTTGCTTTCCCCTGTGCTACTCAACACTTACTACATAACGAATTGATTAGCAGTGGGGAGGGATGTAAATGTACAGTGAGAAGCTGAGCTCATTACCTGTGAGTAATTATGGCATCTTTTCCTTTCTGCTGTTGTATTTTCTCTGTTGAGAGTTTGTGAGATGCACCAGTAGTCAGCCTTCAAAATATTTATTGGCTTGAGCAGAAAGGAATACTGATATGTATGCAGGTTCTCAAGGCAGCGAGTGAGGGAACGGATGTGATGGGATGTGACAGCTTCTTCATTGTTGATTTTCAGTACTGAACCTAAAGTGTAAACTGCTGCCTGGAAAGATGTTGAATGGGGGCAGAGATCAATAGTCCATTTATGCTCCAAAAGGACAAGAAGAAACAAATCCCCAGTTTGTATGGTGGCAGAGCAGTTATTTGATGCTTGCATATATGACTTGGGTTCTTTTTTTCTAATTTTATCTCATGTATTGCATTATTCTGCACCCAAATTAAAGTGAGCTTTAGTAGTCAGAGGTAATCCTCAAAATAGGCAGTCGACTCCATTAGGGAAAATTCATGGACACCTTTGAAACTGACAATAGGCTCTTAGCATTATTTGTTGGTAAAATTGAATGGGACTGAGTTCACCCTGGATGGGATCTTGAAAATCCTTTCCATTTCCTGACGATCTCATTCTTGTGTGTGAAGAAAAGTTTCATGTTGCCAGAGAGGGGCATCCCTGTTCCTCTCTGCTGCAAATCATGGCTCCCTGGTGATTCCCCCCTGATGCCTTGACACATCTGTACTCTGACATGCCTGATGCTGCTTCTTCTGTGCGTATGAAACAAATGAAAAATATCCCCGTTGCTAAGCTACCAACCTCTGGAAGATAAACTTTAACCAAAGGTTACAACCCACTGCTTAGCAAAGCTCTGGTTTTGAAACTCCAGCACTTTCTTCCAGCATCCTCTGAACATTTCCCCCTGAAAATATCTGTCACTGCTGTCACAGGACTGCTCACCCTTCCCGGGAAGGCCACAGCATACTGCCTTTGGGGCTGCCTGCCGAGGGCAGGCTACTGAGCAGGCAGCAGGGAGTGCTGATAGTGCAAAGTGGCCACCTCCCTCCCTCCGGCCTCTCTTCTTGCCGCCTTTCACTTTCCTTGGAGGGGAGGCACAAAAGGAAACTCCACTTTTCAAGACTGTTCAGTTTGCATCGGGCCGAAATGTGTTTTCGACTGAACAATCACTTTCTGTGCAGACAGTGACAGCTCAATTGGTCCAAGGAGGGGGGCGGGAGAGGGTGCTAAGGTTTTCTTTCACTTCTTGTAATGTTAAACCATGTCAAATGAGACAGTTGAAACAACACCCGGTTTGTTTGTCTAGCGGCCTGGACAGGGGTGTGAAATATTAGGACAGCAGCAAAGTGTTTGCATCTCTCCACAGCTGGAGAACACCTCCCACACAGCTTCTGCCCCTCTTCTCACTCAGTGGAGACCTGCAGAGCACCTTTCTCTGGATAAAGGTTCCCTTGGGTGCCAGGTTTCTGGCCCTGGACTCTCCCTTGCGCATCTGAACAGATCAAAGGCGTATTTGAAGGGCTTTGCTAAGCTCTCACCCTTACAAGTTCCTTACTTGGGATACGGAGTTGATTGAAGTAGGATGCTCAAGTTTCAGGTTATCCCTGAGACTATTCTTTCACTCTACGCTTCCTTTCCTTGCTTCTTTCCCTTAATGCTATTGCTACATTATGGTCTTGACTGACCACAAGCATAAACCGGTGCAGCTGGTGAACTTGAGAGCGGGGGAGGGACTCTGCAACTTTGTGGTTATAAGAAGCATGGAATACCTTCATATTTCCTCCTCAATCTCTCTCTTTCCTCATAAAACACAAACCGTGCTATTTTTGCCCAGTCTCTGCGTTACAGCAGTAGTGTTTATACCCTTTTCCTACAATTTTCCTAGTTTGTGAACAAGGCCTGCTTTAACATGGAATGAGGTTTGTTGTTTTTTTAAATTGTCATTGCTAATTATTTTTGGAGGTTCTAAGCACCAGCAGAGGCTGATAAAAGTCTCTAAGAGGCCAGTCTTGCCCCTACTTAAGTTACTCTTCAGGAAAGCCTTTCTGTCTATCCCTACAACAACAGAGCGCTGATCTCAATTCGGCTCTAACTCATGGAGAACCAGTAAACAGAGGAGTCAACACAAACTTTTAAGAAAGCTCACGATTCCAAACCATGTCCTACTTGAACTGTTGAATCTGAAGAGGGAATGTTTTATATTGATCCTATAGGGAACATATATAACTTAGTATGTCAGTCCAAGACAGATGAGAGTGGTAAAGCTTCAAGTGTAGTAAGAGGACATGCTGTCAATCATAGAATCATTGAATGGTTTAGGTTGGAAGGGACCTTGAAGATCATCGAGTTCCAACCACCCTGTCACAGGCAGGGAGACCTTCCACTAGACCAGATTGCTCAAAGCCCCATCCAGCCTGGCCTTAAACACCTCCAGGGATGGAGCTTCCACAACTTCTTTGGTCAACCTGTTCCAGTGCCTTACCACCCTCAAAGTGAAAATTTTTTTCCTAATATCTAATGTAAATCTACCGTCTTCCAGTTTGAAGCCATTCCCTCTCATCCTATCACTACATGCCCTTGTAAAAAGTCCCTCCCCAGCTCTCCTGTAGGTCCCCTTTAGGTACTGGAAGGCTGCAATAAGGTCTCCCCAGAGCCTTCTCTTCTCCACGCTGAACAACCCCAACTCTCTCAGCCTGTCCTCATAGGAGAGGTGCTCCATCCCTCTGATCATGTTTGTGGCCCTCCTCTGGACCTGCTCCAACAGCTCCATGTCTTTCCTATGTTGGGGCTGCAGAGCTGGACGCAGTACTCCAGGTGGGGTCTCACCTGGAGGGTGAACATATTTTCTCCACTGGGCACATTTACTTACCTTAATCCATGCAAACCTCTAAATAGGATGTGTGATTATCTGTGGTCCAGAGGGAGCTAACACACCTGGGTGTGAAGCAAAGCAGGCCCAGAAACTCAGCAGCTTTGTTGAAAGGTGCACAGCCTAATGTATCCTGTCGGGGAGGAAGTGTGTGGATTCAAGCACACAGGCGTTAACATGACTGTGGATCAGTTGCTCCCAGACATATACTGATTGGCATAGGCTGTGGTACACTGGAACCTGTGGGTATTCAGGTCTCCATCAGCTGTGGAATGTCTGCTTCCAGCTTGTGATGCAGATATGACTATCATCTCCTGTGTGACTTAGATCTTTCAAATCTAGTAAAAGTCCCATAGATTATCACAATGTCTTTTCCAGTCAAAAGCTGGGTGCTCCTTATAGTTAGGCAGGTAAGCACTGAAGCTCTATGACAGGAGTTATGCTGTTTATTTCTGGATGCCCTGAGTTATTCTCAACCGTCAGGTACCAGGGAGATGCACAGAGTTTCTTCCTCTGCTGTGGCCAGGCCCATTGATTTGGAAAAGACCTTGAAAGTTTTTGTTGAAGAGCTGGGGATGCAACTTTTTGAAGGTTGAAGAAGGCTATTTAGGCTGTAGAAGGGAAGGGAAGGGGTGAGGTCTTAGAAAAGGAAATGTCAGAGGGTGCACGGGAGACCTGACTTGTTGGTTTGAGGGAGCATACTATGAGAAACAGCTGAGGTGACAAAAACAAGAAAAAGGTAGTAGTCTTATATGTGAACCAATTTGAAGTAAAAAGGGTTGGTTTGGGTAAAAGAGGCTGAAAAACACATCAGTTCTTGCTTGTTCAAATATTTTTTTCTCTGCTTACATGTCTTCTCCAGAAGGTCATAAAGCCATTTAGGCTCTGCAGTGCCTTGACATACCTGATGCATCATCTCACTGAGAGACTTAATGAACATGTGTGTCTCTGTAGAAAGACTGTAGAGTTTAGGGTATGTGTTAGCTCACTTTAATGGCAAGTCGTAGACAGATGTCCACTCCCTCCTTTCTTTCAGGAGTTCTTTACATTCACATGATTTTTCTAATTTTCGAAGTTTTTTTTCTGCTGCTACTCTGTTGTATTATGTATTGGGAAATGACTAATTGGTGAAGAAAGTGGTGTGGAGCCAAAACCAGCTAAATTACTGTTCTTTTGTGCTCAGTAGAGGGAAAGAGTGAGAGGTTTTGAGGGTTTCCTTCAACTTGAACAATGAAAGCAGAGCTTAACTCTTCATTGTCAAAGCCACACTTCTGAGACACTGGAGTTCTGCCCAGAGGCAACTGGCTAATTTTCTGAAAACTGATATTGTGAGTGTCTTTCCAGGCTGATACTGACCAAGATGGATGTGTGAACCACTGGCACGTTTTGAAACACTGACTTCCAGAGTAAGTAAAGCCAACAGCTCCGTTACTGGAAGGTGTGAGAGGGGTGGTGAACAATTCCAGTATTCATACCTTCATCATTTATTTGTGATATTTATTTGGTCAAAGCTCCCCTTCAATAAAGGAAAGCAACCTGACCAGCAGCAGCACTGGTACGTGTGAGACATCTATTTATTAAACAATTCCATGCATAACCCAATTAATAAATGAGATATTACAACTTTATTTTTCTTCAGTTTTGGGAGTAATAGTAGTGTTAATGGTCTGAAAGGCCTGGGGAGAAATCAAAGGTCTGAAAGAAGGGGAAGGCCCGAGTTCAGCAGTGGAAATGGGGGTCTTGCCTTGGTACAGGCAATTTTGGCCAAGTAGTTGGGACAGGACCAAGAGACACTACTAAGCATGCAGTCTACTCATGCTACTCAATGTTATGTCTTTGCACAGATTTTTGTCTTTTTTCAGTTGGTAGCTGTGTTTCAAAAAGTGGCAGTAGATTTGGGATCTGTCCCATTTTGGTCAGCCAACTTGGCATAAAGTAGAGGAGTCTAAATATAGCTGGTGGAGATGTTACTCATTAGGCAACTGAAACCACTAGACAAGATAAAAATATGTCAAATACTCTGTGGATTTAATTTCAGACAGAGCTAGTTTCCCTGTATAGCGACTCCACCTCTGTGTTAGTTTTATTTACTTTGTACAACACAGGCATTTGTTTATATCTAAAAGTTTTGTACATGTTCAAGTATTAGAAAATTTTCCAAGTTTCACAGTAGTACTTGAAAGATTTTCAGGTCCAGCATTAAAATATTTGGCTCTTCAAACGATTCTGGTTCGTAGCTGATGTACACCAGTGGAGCTGTGCCAGCTTCCTCCAGCTGAGACTTCGGCCCTTCACTGCTGGCCTTTTTGCAGTTCTCTTATCATGATCCTGTTTGAACCATCCAGACATACAGCACGAACTCTGTTAATACAGAAAAACGGTACTAGGAAATACAGACATCAAGAAAAAGAAGTATAAAAACCTCCGTGATTTAATCCAATCCTTACAAAGGCGTTGTTTCTTTGGGCACTTTCTTTGAAAAGACTACCATTTCAAACAAAACAGAAGGAAATTAGTAGGAAGTGATTATGGAGACAGGAAATCTGAAAGCCATGAAACTGTAAATAAAGTGTTATTTGTACTACTGTACTTGGTGCCCTGCTTTGCATTCCCAGCACGAAATGTTAGACAAGGCTCTAGCACCAGAGCAGGGACCAAGTTATTTGGATGTTTAAAAAAAAAGAAAAAAGGCTACAACCATGTATTTCACATGATTAAAAGAAGAAAGTCTTTTGGACAAATTATTTTGCATGGAATTCATCTGGGCAGATTTTTATCTGAAACTTGAAGCCCCACAGCCTGTCTCCATTGCAATTTGTTCCTCTCTGCAAAGGATGTGACTTGTTTAGACATCAAACACATATCAAGTGGCTTGGTGTTAGTATTCTGAAGCATCAGCTCTACAGCAGGCGTCAGTGCTAACATCATTACACAACTCATGTTGCACGATGAGAATCCAGTTCAGCAGTGCCTGTATTTATTTTTTAGTTTTATCAGACCTTTAAAGCTCATCTTTTCCGTTTGTCAGCATTATCTTGTGTGATCCATTAATACAGCTAAGAGGGATGCATCACACTATACACTTGGATCTCAGTTAATGAACCACCTTTCCCTATAGTAACAATGAATGAATGAGTGCAGATTTTAATTACTTCCATTATGATGCATTTGCTTTGGCGGGGGTTACTGCCAAAGTTAACCAGCAAAGTTATCCCTACATCTTTAGTTACTTGTATATGTGCATTCAGAAAACACCCCTATCCTCTCCCTTCCTCAGCAGCCACGTATTTTGTTTTCTGCCACAGTTTAAAAATTATTTGCAAAGATCAGAGGGATAATAAAGTAAAGCACCTGGGCGAGAGAGCAACGTGTGACTCCAGTTTGGTCTGAAGAGATGTTCTGAAGCATATGGACTTTACAGGAGTTAAGATCACATGTTTGCGTGTTGTCAGAAGCCACAGAACTCCCGTGGGCAGCAGCCAGACCCTGAAAGAAAAAGAGGGCTCACAAACCCAAAACCGAAAGCCTGATCATTGTTTCCCATTGTTGTTCAAGCAGAAACAACTGCTTGAAACAGCTGTAAGGCCTTCAGTCCCAGCAGCCTTTCACTTTCATGGTAAGAGAGTATGTGAGTAAAATTTGGACCTTGATGTTGAACGGACATCTATTTGGAGGGAGTTCCAAGGAGTCTGGTGGTGGCACCTGCAGTGCGCCTAGACTGACGCGTCACCGTATGCTAAGAAAATCAAGACGATGCCGGCATTATGTTTACTGCTGGTAGAGTGAACTCTGCAAGCATTAGCGAGTGGAGCAAGTATAAGACTGGACAGAGCAGAGAAGTCAGCTCATGTTAGGTGAGTTTTGACACAGCTGGGTGGCTCATCCAGCCAGTATTATTGCTGGCGCTATTTCAATGGCTGCAGAGGCAGTTAAATGGATAATATGCCTCCTGGGAGCATTTTGCACTGGATATAGTTAGTCCTGTTTAAAATGTGGACATGTGGCAAGACAAATATGAGGTAGTTGAGCCTTACTTGCAAGTCCTCACCATTCTGATGCCTTAAAAATCAGCAAATGCCTCCTTTGTAAATGGAGGGGGAAAGGAGAAAAGGACAAGGAATGGAAGGAAAAAATTGTACTTACTTTCTTGTGGTAGACCAGAGAGTGTGTGGTATAATACCAAGAGACAGAAGGATTTGGGGTAGGCTTCTTTAGTGATTTAGAGTGTGTTTTCAAAGACTCTTCAGTGCCTAGTTGTGTATGGCAATGCCTAAATTATAGCTTTAATGTTTTGGGACCTCCTTCAGCTTTCCTGCCCCAAAGCATTTTTTTTCCCCCCACCAGTCTGGTGTCCTTGTCAGCTTCCTCGGTGAGTAGCATTAATATTTTGGGGGGGTTGTTTTCCTGGCTGTGCTAATCAAGCTTCTCTCTGCTTCCATTAGGACTTATTATCCAGCCTTCCCCCCTTCCCCCATCCCTCTGCCTCCCTCCCCTCCAAGCAAGGCAGCAATCTGTTCTTTTTAAACCCTTCATCATCTTTGCTCTCTCCATCTCTGTTTCCCCAGATTTTAGAGATTGTTGACTATTATGTAACAGATGGCCTGACAGACCTCCGACTCTTTGCGGTGATGGCTAGCTTGGCGCAGAAAATAGCAGCACTGGAGTAAGTATTCAGCGGCATAGACGCTCATGAATTTTAACTCCTCGGTGACAAAGGAATTCAAGGGGGTAAGAGCCAATCTATCAGTAGCTGAAGTAATTAGAAGACTTAGATGGCTCTCTAGTGCAGAGTATCCCTTCTCCGCTACAGGCTGTTCATAGTAGATTAGGATAGTCTATGTCCCATTGATCTCTAAACCATAACTATGCTTCAAAACAATGGGACAGCTTAATCCAGAAATTGAGACATTCAAGTAAGCATCAGTGAGGGCTGTTCTTTTGGCTTGTAATGAAAAGTATTTTGCAGCATCAAGCTGGGACAATGTATATTGAGCAGAGTTAGATTTTTATTTTTGCTTCTATTGCGTTCCTGTTCAGCAGCGGAAATCACTTGCACTAAATGACCGATATTCTGCCTCTAAGCATTTAATACTTGGGGAATTAATTTTCTTGCCCTCTTTACCTCTTCCGTTTTCTTCGTTCTTTGTTATTTTTGCTTCTGTATATATATATTAAGAGTTCTTGTAAGTCACTACAGTTTTCGCACCCTTATATAGCTTTTTGTCATCTCTAAGAAGTTTCTGAATATATCGTTCCTTTTCCCAGAAATCTAGCTGCTTGCCTTTCAGAAATATTTCTCTGTCTGAACAGTCAATGGAAGATTTTGCTGGTAAAGTAGGAGAATCCAGGAGAAAAGGCAGTCACCTCAGAAGAGTATCTTCAAAACGAATCAGTCAGGTATTATGTTATTTTTAAGATTAGATTAGATTAAATTAAAATAAAATATAATGCCTAGACCAACGTACTGCAGGAGCAGAAGAGTGTAAAAGTAAAGATATGGGCAAATGATCTTCCACTAAACTGAAAATAAATGGAGGATTGAGTCTGAAGCTTGGCTTTTCCTAGCTTCCTGTTGAGACGATGCTAGATTTATATGCCAGTCTGTGTAAACTGTCTACAATCTTGTTGAGGAGCGTAAGAGAGATGCATACATGCCCCAGCAGGCAGCATACAGCTGAGATAGGTGCTCTGTGTCTCCCATGCCAGGGCCACCAGCTCCACTGGGGCACAGCCAGAAGTACCGTGTCCTCACACACGTGCTCACAGCAGGAACTCTGGGGGCTTCTTTTAGTCCAGAAATGTTTGAATTACCTTGAGTAACTTTCATCTTCAGTAGGAGCCTTACCAAGTTATCAGCAGAGTGGAAAGTCCAAGAGTGGAAAACCAACAGAAATCTTCCCTTTCCCCTCTTAGATGTGCTCTGGCACCCTTACAGATGAGGGGTGGGCTTTCTATACGTGCTCCTGCAGTTTAGGAATATTTGTCCCATTGGAAGCCACTTGTGGAAAAGTTTAATTTCAGATCATAAAGTTTGCAAAGAATAATTACAGTATGTATTTCTCAGCAAAATGCGTGCTTACCCACAGTTTGTATTGAATCCTAACCCAGAGATAGTCCACAGCCCTAAAAACTGGTAAATAGACTATCCTGGAGGGTCAAAATTCTCTTGGAAGAGCTCGATTACCCCTTGTGCACTGTCCCTGCCCATATGTAGATGCACACATGCACACAAGACACACCCCCCTTCCCTCAGCACATCCCCAACCTGCAGTCAGTACTGTAATACAGAAAAACCCCGGACACCCTCTAGAGCACCTCAGGGACATAGAAAATCATCCCTCTACCTGCCAAATCTCCTTGGCTCTATGCACGTGCTGAGTTTCCCAAGGATGCTGCATCAAGGGGAGGATGCACCATAGAGGTCAGCCGGTGGCTCCAAGCTCAGCAAGGGGTAACGATCTGCCTAGGCTCTGTGAGTGCTAATAATGTCATTTAGCAACAATAAATATCTCTGTTTTAATTTGAGTGACAGTGTCCCAAATGGCCATTTTAATAAGGTTTGGAGATTCTGGACACAGAGCTTTCCTGCTTTTGCAGCCCATAATCACTAGTTAGTTGTGCTTAAGGTCAAACAGCAATGTCTGGTCAGCAAAATCTTCCTTTCACAAGATAGCTTAGAATGGGATGAGCAAATGGCATCATTGTTGTAAAATTGACTTCTCCGTCTCTGCCTATTGTTTATCCAAGTGTCACAGCTATGAAATAACTTCCCCAAAGGAACTCCAGCGTTCAGTCTTGGGCAAAAGAAACCTTGGTAAACGTTCCATCTGGCTGGAGATACCAAACAGTGACATGATCATTTTGTTCATTTTTATTTTGTGTAGGAAGAGAGACTCAAAATATGAACTTTTTCAGCCATTAAAAATAAATGCTTCATTCTTAGGTCACAACTGTTTCTGAGTACGCAGCACAGTGGGCTGGGATGGAGGGAGGGAGGTAGGGATACTCTTCCCCCTCCAAGTGCCAACACATGGGCTAATTCCATCTGCGGTCCTGCAGGATTCTGTGATAATTCTTTGATAAAGGGAGCACTGTGGGTGGCTGCTGATGGCTGGTATTGGCTTCCTCAAATGGGAGAGGACAAACTTTCCCCATCATCTCTGGTCAGCAGATGAAAGTGGGCAGCGGACATGATTCAGTTTCTCATATCTTTCTTAGGGGTCAATTTAATCTCTCCTTTTTTAGAGCTGTCAGAGGGCAAAAAGGAACAGGTTAGGGAGCTGTTGCTTGGGCAATGTGCCATGGCCTCTGCCTATGCAGTTGCAGTTTTGGTCCATGTGTTGTTACCTGATTGCAGCGGTGTCTCAGAGGACAGGGACAGTTCAGGGTGGTTTTCATCTCCAGGTAACCAATCTGAGGCTGCCAAGGTCGCTCCTCACCAAAAGTTGTGGCTCTCTGGTGGCTGTTAGTCGGTCTGTATAAAGTCAGTTTGGTTTCAGCCCAGTTGCTGAAGGAGATCCAGACACTTCATGAAGCCCACTGCTCCATCGGCACGCTGGGTGTCTCACGGTGCTGTGCAAAGCCCACTATTGAAAGGAGAGTGGGACCTGACTCTAGAAAAACCATCGGTCCCTCATGGTCACGGCCTTCTTTCAGCAATGGGAGCAAGGCTGGTTGTGTGATTTGGGGGGGCTGCTGCCAGGATCCCAGAGGCCAGGAGCTCTGCACCACAGGGCACACACTGAGCTCTCCTCTGCTGTGTTCTCCTAGATGGAAAGTTGAGGATAGCTGTACTTACCCCTTCAGGCAGGCATCAACTGGGGACTATAAGGTGCTTGAGAGGAAGACCCATAAAAGTCATCACAGAAACCTCTACTCACAAGTAAAACCTGCAGTGTAACTACCCTTAATGGGTCCATTCTCCAACTCCAGTGAAATATTTAGTATCTTTGAATCACAACCAGAAATAGCTGACTTCTGTTCCCAACTCTGCTATGCAAGTATTTTTCATGCTATTTTGTACCTTTTTTTTCTTGTAATAATACCCCCAAAACTCTTTCAATGTAGTGTTTAGGTAACTATGCCTTGCACTCTGTTAGTTTGGGGAGTTCATTGCTAATACAAGGCAGCTAATTGAGAAACACAGTAACATAGAAATCTCCTGATGAAGTTGTATCACACATCCCAGGATTTCTCTGGCAGGAACCCTGCTGTTCTGCTTTATTTTTGCTGGGCTAATGTTTACACTGCCATGTAACAGCAATAATCATAATTTTTTTTAAAAAAGTCTTTTTGTGTTATTTGTTGTTGAATTTATCTTGTTTAGACAAGCCACTTTCTGAACTTTAGGCAAGTAAACAGATAGGAATAACCTACACCTAAAATCAATAAAAGACAAGTGCAGCGCAATCCGCTGCTGCTTTGTGAGTCAAATGTTCCAGCCTCAAAATAAACATCTGCAAAAAAAAAAAAAAAAAAGGTCATTTTGATCAGGCATCACATGTGAGAACTACCTGAGGGCAAATAAATGTGAGAGTCACATTCTTACCAGCTCTTTCTGATAATAATAGCCTGGTCACTGGGGACAGTCTGTTAGTGTTGGCCCACTGGGTCAGATAACAATCCCGAGTCTCTCTCTCTCTCTTCCCCCGCTGTGACCTGGCCCATCTGCTTCTCTCTGGCCATATGGTACAGAAGTATCTGGGACTGGAGACATTATAGTTTTATGCATCTGAATGCTCCTCGCTTTCATTGAAACTTTGCTGACACGACATTCCTTTGAATATTCCCCGACAAAAGTGGGGTTTGCTTTTGTTTTGGTTCACATTTCAGATGGAGTTAAAATGAACGCTGAGGTTTATATCAACAGAGGAGATATCCAACAGATACGCTGGGTGGGTAAGGCGGTGGGCCATGCGTTGCCTCCCAACTTACCTTAAATGCAATGTTATTTATTCTGCCGTTTAATAACTAAAACAGACCCCAGCATACACAAAAGAGCAGGGTTGGTTTGTTTGTGTTATAAATAAGCCCAGCCTGACAGGGTGCCTGCATGCCATGGATGAAGCGCAGTCCAACCTGAAAGCTGTAACACTGCTTTACAAAATGTGAAGGAAATAAACCCACGGGGACAAACTGTGCTTGGGCCAGCCTTCCCTCCCCTACTCCAGACCGGGCAAGGGGGTGTCGTGGGGTGTTGTAGTGCTCTGCCTCACTGGGGATGGGGTCTCGACCCCGACGCAGCCCGGCTGTGGCCCTGCCACCGCTCCTGCGGGCTGAGTTGGCCATGGTCTGGTGGTGCTGGCCCTCGGCGATCTTCAGCTGGCCAGCACAGCACAGCCCCAAAACCTCCCCTAAGGAGACATCCCATTCCCCAGGCAGTCCTCGAGTATGGGGAACGCACAGGTATATTCTCCACTGAGGGCAGTTGCAAGCATCCAATTAGGCCTAATGAGAGTTCAGCCCAGGCATCAAAGCAGGGGGGGACAATAGCAAATGCACAATACTCCTCTTCAATGGTCCCTTTACCAAGAGGAGGATGTAATTATTGTGTGGGCTTTAACATAACAAAGCCTATATGTTCATACTGGGCCCAGCATCCTGGGGCCCCTCTCAGCTGGGACCTCTGGACGTTGCAGCAACCACCTGCGTGATCGAGGTCTGAACTGGAAAAGTAAAATAGGGATTATTATACAAATATTACCACAACAAGCTGATTTGTAAATTCCCTGAGGCAAGTGTCCAGTGGCACAGTTGTCTTTCAGTTTCTGTAACAATTTTAAATAGCAATAAAACCCCAAACAACTGAATCCATATCTATGTCACTCCCTCCCCTCACTTTTCTTACAGGGTCCCCTCATGTTTTCACCCGCCTTGTGGAAAGCCCCACAGAATATGTCATGGAAAACTCCAGGGAACTGTAAAATCAGTGAGTGTCTCTAGAAAAATGCAAGGTTTTGAGCCACGTTTTCACTTTGTCAATCAACTGTGTTATTTCACAGTTCCAGGGAGGTGCTTTAAAATTTGTTCTTTTTTTTTTTTAAAAAGTGGTTTTAGTTATGACAGGCTCAACCAATCTCGAGATTTACTATCTGAGGCTTTTTTTAATGCCTAGAAGTCAGAAACTAATGAGCAGATTTTCTTGGGACATCTGAAAATTCAGATTTGATTGAGAGTCTCAGTGCTGGAATTTGATGTAGATAGGCTGCCTTTCCTGCCAGACAAAGAGGCTGACCGCCTGCTGCTTGTGTAAAATAGACCCCCAACCTCATGGTGTCAGAGTGAGTTTTACCATGCCCTGGGCCAGCATTTAATGGATCAAAATGTGTAAGTCCATCACCCTCTACAGCCAAGCCTGGGTGTGCTGGAAGGGGTGCTGGCAGCACTGTTGGGGGAAGAAGGGGAGAAAAGTGATACTAACCTTTGCATTGTCACCTTTCTGGTTCCTCTTTAGCTTGGGAAATTTTATACTTAGAAAGCAAGATTTGGAACCTGTTAAGCAATATGCCATTTCACAAGTAGTTTTGCACCTCAGCAGTGATTGTGGAGGAATGCTTGCTGCCCTGCTGCCAAAGGGAAAACCAGATTCCTCCCATAATCCCAGGTGTGACTGTCATTTAGCTCCTTTCCCTTCAGAGAAATTAATACTGTGGATATTAATACCCACGTTGATTATTGTGCCCATATTAAGAGATTAAAAGAAATATAGCTCTGTGATGAATCTAAATGCTTACGTTTTCCATATATGCTTTTTCTTTTCTTTTCCTGCTATTACCCTTTACTGATATACCCTTCCTAACAATAAGGCTTACAAAGATGCATATGCATGTGCATGCACACACGTGCACACACGCAGAGCCTGCGTGTGAAACAGTTAGTGGCTGTATGGCGCTAGCACTGGCAGTCTATAATTGGTACAACATTAGTCACTGATATGGCCCACATCATAAGATCATTCATTTAGAGCAAAGGATCCTTCTCTTTTTACTTAAGCTTTCACTGCCTCATTCACAAAGAAAATAAGAGAAAAAACAACAGAGAAAATCTACCATAAAAAAATTAAAAGCAGATAAGAACAATGACACGTTTCTTAGATGATATGATAGCATGGCATTATTATTTCCTTTAAAAAGGCTACTCCCTTGAACAGAGATGAGGAGGGAAAAGATGAAAGCAAAAATTTGTTTACTTGGCAACTGCATTCAGTGATGACTCAGAAACCCTCTGGACCAGGGCCCTCTTGTATTGGATGCTATATGGAAATATTTTAAGAGTCATGTGATATAATCATGTTACATTGTATGTATTGTATTGCAGAATTTAATATAAAATATGATCTTAAGGGTCTTTTCCAACCTAGATGATTCTATGAATAATTGCTAAAGAGAGTTTCTCAACAATACACAACCTCTCTCATCATAGCCGTGATCTACATCCCTCTCTACAATATCTTTGTTCTTTAAAATGTGCAAAAAGATTTATAAGAAGTTTCAGAATAATTTGCTGTTAAGAGTTTATGTAATCTTATGTTTTATTCAAGAAACTTATTCCTAGTTCACTGTGTCATGTATATACACACACTTCTACATTGTGGAGCTAAAGTGGTTATTGCAGTACACTTTCCACAGTTTAAGAATAAATACTAACAAATCCCCCAATGCCAAATGAAAATACACTGCCAAATACTTTGATCTTCACTATTCTAGTCACAAATATACTTTTTTTTTTTTCACCGCTTCAGTCCCTGGTGGGAGAACTTGAACAAGTGCCCTGGGCCTGTAAGCCTTCAGAAACCGCACTGTGTATTTACGAAGCATTTACAGAGCACCATAAGCATAGATAGTCAACAATAGTCTTTAGCGAGCAGGATTTCTTATAGGAAATCAGACTCGTGCTAATCCAATATCCTGTTGCAAGAAGGGGCCGTACATGTTGTTTCACAGACTGATGCAACCAGCCCAGACGCTGGTGATTAGGAGATAATGTGCTCTTGGGGAAAGGCTCTTCCCAAGCTGGCGGATGGGGATGATGCCCTCAAGCCAGAGTTCATTTCTCGTTCTGACTTTTTGCTTCTAATGCTTTCTGCTTCAATGCCGCATCCTCTTACTTTCCCAGATAAGTATTCAGTGATCGACCAAGCAAATGAGAGGTTCTAGTTGTAAGGCTGGAGTAAGGCTGAATGACTAGAGCATGTTAAGTAGTGGGGACAGAGGCTGATGAAAGGGCACATAAAAAGGGTGAGTGGTGGCTTCCTTATGGATTCATTTCCAAACATGTTAATAAGGGTGTGATTCTTTCTACTGTTCTCTTTTCCTTTTTTTAATGTGAGCTTTTCTGCATAAAATCGTTTTTGACACAGGGTTATTTTCATATTTGCATAAAAAATTTTCTAGTACTACCTCAACACACAGTAAGGATTTCTTATGGCTTGTGAATATATGAATGAAACCAAAATCAATTTGGCACCCGTCTGTACAGTACAAAGACCGAGATGGGGTGCAAGCTTGAGCTTGCTCAAAGCTGAGTAATGCTAGACTGTTATCTTGTCATTAAGAATTGCTTTGAGTCCCTATCTGTTCAGCAACTCTAATTAATGATCATTTAACTGTACTGTCAGCCCCGTTTAAATCTGAGTGTTGCCAGTTGCTTCCTTCAAGCAGGCAGCCAATAGGTGCTGGGGGAGTCGTTCATGCATAGCATTGCCCCAGTGGCGCTGGGCCTATAGCATCCCAGTTTAATAGGGCATTCAGGGCTCATTAGCGAGGAAACACATCAGGAGTGACCGCTCCACTGCCACACGTTGCAACTAATAGCCTCGCCGAACAGAATCGTTTCTGTTTCTGCTCACTTGTTTTTGAATCCTTTCAATGTCAACAAGTGGTCATGTCGGCAGGAGCCCGCCATTCTCCCCAACAGTTTTATCCGTTGCTCTCCTGAGCCAGACTTGTGTCCTCCTCCATTGTTCCAGCCACAATGGAGCCTGAGCAATCACAAAGGCTTCACAGCCATTCATCATCAGCTCACGAATTCTGGGGTTGAGATTACCCGCCAAACTTTTGGGCCATCGTTTTGGCATGATGTGTGAATGCCTGTGAAATACAAATAGTTTCTGAAGTTTACACTTTTGTTGCAAATGCACAGAATGGTGGTTGGGGGGGTTGGGGCGAGGGAGCTGGATGGAGGGAAAGAAGAGGAAATAAAACCCAACATCGCTCTGGCTAAAACAAGAAAAGATCCTGTGGAGGGGAGATAAGAGACAATGAGATTGCTGCTGGAACAGGAGGTGTAGAAAGGAGCAACTAGGGAAACAGAGGTGTGTCCAAAAAAGTGTAATCACACTTTTGGCTCACAGATTTGGAAGCGGTCCCTTGGCTTTGTGGGGAGGCACAGGCAGCTCTTGTGTCTCTGGGCTCCGGGAGGCACAGGGACAGGGTTACCATAAGCAAGCTCCCCAGACCCTGTCTCCTCCTTCCATTCATGGGAATTACCAACATTTCTTCCTGGTTACTGGGAACATGACTGGCAAAAGGCTCACTGGAAGCGTACACCTGCTGCGTGTTACTTGTATTAGGTTAGCATTTAGCCCCTGTTGTGCCAAACAGAGTGGACATTTTACACCTGAAAACCTGAGACCTGAAGATGTAGTGACTTTACAAGGGTCACACCGTAAAGGTCAGAGATGAGAATCAAAGCTAGAGCGCATGTGTTTGGGTTTATTTTAGTCTATTACTTTTACAGTGTCATGCTCTTCCCTATATCTGAAGTGACTGGGCTGAATCCTGCCTGCTTGAACGCCAGGCAAAGCAGACATTCTTTTATTGTGTACTGGCTACTGTCTGGACATGCTCAATACACCCAAAGCATCCTCCAAATGCTCTGCTTTGGGTGATGTGGAAACGGTGCACTGTGACCACAGTGCGTAACAATGCCATCAGATGTTTGCTCAGCACATGGCAGGGAGCTTACTGGACACTTCCACCTCTTCCTTACCACGTGCTGTTTCGTGGCCTTTACGTTGTGTTAATGTCACCTGAGGCTGAATCCTAGTCAAAAGGATTTGATTTTAGGATCATTTGGAAAGTGAGTATCCTACAGTCTCTTCATAGTCGTTTTAGCCCACCAGTTACAAGGGGACAAAGTGTGTTCATAAGAAAGGCAAAGGTGATTTTTTTTTTTTGTCTGCCACTAGAAGATTAAGTTTGTCATAGACTGCAATCATAGCAAAAGATGTTTTTCAGTACAAGCGCCTAGAAATGGCCTCCTATGCCGCTGTCCACTGTATATCGACTAGAGAGTTCTCTTGTTGCCTGTCACAATAATCCGAATGAAAAAAAAAATTAACTGCTTTACTCTTTTTTTTTGCCAACAGGACAGTATCCACTATATGACTCAGACTGTTATAAAAGTACCAAGTAGTATTGCATGCCAGTCAAACACATTTCCAGACAAAAGTTTCGGGTGTAGAACTACAGCTGTCTCCACCATCAAAGGCAACAGCAAATACTGTGAACATTTTCAGGCCTTGTTTTATGCGATCATTGCCATTCAAAAACAGTCACAAACCACTAATTTGGTAAATATTGGGTTTCCTGTTATCACATTAAGACCTGCTGAATGCGTAAAGCGGGCTGTGTGTAATTCCTGGTTATCTATTGTTTGTTTCTCTCTTGATTTCGGTATAGTTACACCCAACTGATACTGAGCAGGGCAGGTGTTTCTTCTTGCCTCCCATGGTGTTAAACAGGAACACTCAAAAAAACAACTACCTGCAGTATGCTTCAGTGCTGTTTAAAGTTTGGGTATAAATTAATGAGCCTGATCTAGTCTTACTTTGAAACTAGGCTGGAATAATCCCACTGATTTCATTCATGTGTGGTATATACAACTGTAAGGAGTCAAACTCTTGCGTGAAACCTTGAGTTCCAGTTGTCCTGGTAATTACCACGTATAACTGTTGGGTGAGTCATCACCAGCAGTAAAATCTTTACGAAGCACGGTAAAATAAATACCTTGAAGTCAAAGTCCCAGCTACAGCAAGCCCCCATGCAGAGATTTGTTGAGTGAAAGACTCACAGCTACGTCCATAAACTGTACCTTGCACCTTCAAGGGCTCAGAGTATTCATCATCCAGGAGCATCCACAGCCCCAAGTTAGGTGCTGAAGCTGTGTAAGTAAGACTGAGGAGACAAAGGCAGGCAGGAATGGAAACCACAAAAGCTAAGTGGGGGACCATATAGGCTAGAAATACCCCCTTGCTGCATTTTGCATGTGGCTGATCTGGTAGATGGGCACAGGAAACAGCGATTGTCAAGTCTTGCAGACAAGATAAGCAGGAGAACAGCACAACAAGGAATCTCAGCAGGTTTAGGTGTAATCTAAGTGCCTTTCAGCTGTCAGGACTTAAATGGGCATGCCCATGCTCAACACAGCATCTTTAGGGATCCTTAGAAATACAAGCACAGGGACCCCACCTGTCCCTGGGGTTAGACAGTGGCTTTGCAGAACTTATGTGCAGATGTGTGTTGTGGAGCAATGGAGCAAAATCCTGACTTTGGTAAATCAGATGGGGGTTTGGCCTCAATATGTTTTCAGGTACTTGTCCCAGTCACTCCTACCAGGCTCATAATGGTATGCATCTATTCAAGCTTTTCAAGGATAGAATTTGTCTTTTTTCTTTTCTTCCCCCCCCCCCCCCCCCGACACCACAGC
>VZSZ01003291.1:22405-50023 GCA_013398815.1 Ibidorhyncha struthersii | reverse complement strand
GAGGTAACTGCTCCTTTTCACAGTCAAAGCAGGATATTCTGAACTGAATGCTAACTAGACTTGGAGCCAGACTGAAGAAGGGTTTGAGCTGTTGTTCAGATCTGGGGTTTTGGCTTCAGTATCATAAATAATAATATAGAGGGAAAACTGTATCTGTAAAATATATAGATAGCAGCCTCTGAAATTTCTTTAGTTTTTCTAAAAGTTGGAAATTTTCCCTAAGAGAAGGGGAATCATAGTCTATAAAAATGCCTTGTTGTTGTTGTTGTTGAATTTTGCAACAGTTTTATGAGATTGTTGATTAGCTGCATAGACTGGAAGGCCTTGGAATTGAAAATGTGCCAGGCTGGGTAGTAAAAGCACTCTGGTGCTCTTCCCAATCTCCCCTCTGAGTTTCATGTAGCCCTCTACAGCTGGATACCACATCTCCTCTCAAGTCCAGGTCCTGCAAAAACTTAACTGTATGCATTGGCCTAAACACAAACTGCTCGTTTGCTTAAAATTCCACACACTGTGATGAGTTTTGGTTATTCTGAAAGAGAAATACAGCGAAAATTATGTGAATGCCTAAATTTGTGGATTTGGTATGCATGTGGACAAAGCAGTAGACGGAGAGGTGTGTTTGCCTCCCAATGCAGAGATTTCTCATTAAAAAATGTTTTTTCTTCATAGCTCCCAAAATCACATCTGAACATAGAATGTTTCACTATATGGAGTCAATGACTGAAAATTATTTAAAAAAAAAATATTATTTAGAATGAAAGTAGAGAAAACGCCAAAAATAACATGCAGGGAAGTATTCTGAAGTGTACTGAGTAACTGGCTGAGGGCAGGTTTTGTCCCTGACACTGACCACATCAGTACATGATACTCATTTCTAGTATCAGATGCCATGCTGATATTTCAAAATGCCGCATCTGCACTGTGGTTCTTTTCTTGTCGTCACCAGATACATTATTCAGTGGTAAGTGAATTGAGATGTAACGTACGTATGTAAGAACCTAAGTCCTGTATTGCTCAGTGTCTTGCTTTGCATTTCACATTCAGCTGCAAGTGTTACTTTTAGGCCCTGAATTTATATCTAGGTTGAGTCAAATAAGAATTTCCCTTACCTCTGTCATGATGAAGTTTATTCTACTTTCTTTTGTTGAAATCTCTCCCATGCTTTACAACTGGAACTCCTGGGTTTAAATAGCAATATTAATGCAGTAGGGTAACTGTACATACAACAACCGTGTAAGACAGCTAGAGAGTGGTGGTAAGAGGGAAAGCTTGGGCTTCAAAACCAATCCCAAGGAACTGATAAAGGGACTAATATCTTGATCAAACATGAGCCAACCCATTTTTCACTGCTGCATACTCCTCTGAACGTGGGGGATCACTTTGGTGCAGAGCTTTATGGCCTTAAAGTGCAATTCCCCAATTCCCCTCATAGTTTCTAGGGCTGCGATCTTGCTTTTTCTGACTTGGGAGTAACTCTGATTATCCAGTGAAAAACTAAGTAAGCAAAACCAAACCCTGTAATTCTGATGCAACTTTGTTACATAGCTGTTAGTTTCTCTCCCTCTCTCTTCTTTTTTTTTTTTTTTTTTTTTTAGATAATAAAATTTAAAAAANNNNTTTTTTTTTAGAGCAAGTAACTTAAAGAATAGCCTTTCCTTGTTGATTGCTCTACCATTCATCGGAGAGCATATGGTTTTTGTCTTGGGAATCATCCAACATGTCACAAAGGAAGTGATACTGGACAGTTACTAGGCAGCTTTTGTATACTTTGGGGATGGGGGAAGATGGTATTTTAATAGATTTCCTTGGGGATCTCTTAGAAGCGTAATTTAATTGTTGAAATCAAATTTTGGACCCCTGTCACAAATCATTACCTTATCTTTCATCCATCTATTCCCTTGTTGTTCAAACTAATAAAACATGCACACTGCCCTCCATTCATGTGATTCCCTTCATACGTTTTTAACTGGTAACCCCGGCTAATAATGGGTAGGTGGCCTGTTTCTGGTTGAGGATTTTTTGAAGGAATGGATTGTTTCTCTAGCTACCACATCAACAAGGGTGGCAACACTCATTCACTCAAAATGAAAAGCCAGAGAACCACATGAGTGTTGGAGAAATTTGAGCTGGAAAATGACTGAAAGAGGAGGATGCAACCTGGAGCATCTCCTCAAATATTCATATTCCAATCACTTGCAGACACATTCTGGGTGAGTGAGCCGCTGGTGAAGTGATCTCAAGACCCTTCTTGGTGGAGCTGTTTGTTGACATTTCTGTGGTAGTGTTTTATCAGTTCTGGCTTTCTTTCAGTAATGCTTTCAGAAGTTAGTTTGCTGAATTTTGTTGCAGCTGTTTGATCGAAGCATCTGAGATGAGGTGCACCCTCTTCTTTCCTTTCTCATTTTCTGTTGTCTTCTCTCACCCCGGGGCTCTCTGCCTGCCCTGCGTTGGGGAAACAGCTTGTGGTTCCACTGCCTCAGCTGCTCCTCACCTCTCCACCTGCAGAAATACAATCAGGCACCACCTGCATCCATCCTGCCCCACTCTCACCAGCCTCTATGACCTCTCTCATTTGCTCAAGAGCGTGCAGTTCTCTATTGTCAGTTTGAGTGCTACAGCTCTCCTGAGGATAACATGAAGGAGTGAGGATCTTCATTTCAGCAATTTGGTCGGTAAGGAGATGGAGGGGGGAGCTCTGAGTTGGCAGGGGCAAGTTAAGGCAAGAAAAAGCAAGTAGGCAGCAGAGTCAGGGCAGCATGTGCTGTGAGGTTAGTGGTATGGGCTCAGAGCATCCTTAACCCTTTGCAAAAGCTCAGGTGACCTTGAAGGTCCTTGAATTTGATCCAAAGGCTGCCTTAGCCTTCTGGTTGCCCCCTGAATTTCGAAGTGGAGAATGGAAATGGGTTTAGGCTGCTTATTTCTCACTCTTCAACGACGTTGTTTGGACATCTCTGTGTAGGCACTAAGGGATTTTGGGTTAAGTGATTGTCATTCCTTATAGACAGGATTTCTGAAAGTTGTCAGGCTTGGTGCAGCTCTACTCACATGAAGATAACTGGAGTTTTAAAAAAGTAATCACTGCATCATTAAAGAACCCAAAGTCCTCTTTAAGGCACAGGCCTTTTGCAGGCAAGGAAAAAACAGCATCCATCCCTACTATAAGTATTTATCATCTAAAATAGTAGAAAACAGAATATTGAGGAGCATCAGATCCAAAAATAATAATGCTTGTGTTCAGACAAAGGAGGTTATAGGTAGCAGCTGCACACTGTTTGCTCACTCATTCATTGACCACAATTCTACAGTCACTTCTTGTTTTTCACTACAACATCCTGCCAAATTCTCTTCCCTTTCACCTTAAGAAATATTCTCTGAGCTGTTGTGAGCTCAGAAAAAATATATTTAGAAACATAATGAATGGTTTAAGTAATGACATTTAGGTGTTGTTTCCACCGAAGTCTGGCTACAATTGCTATCATCTTAGAGCGAGAATTATTATACAAGTTAATAGGTGAGCTTCTAAAATAAAAGGATTTTTTTTCTGGTTACTTCAATGAAAACAGGATCAAATCTTGTGCTTCATGCACTCAGGAGCTGACGCCTGCTAAGTGCAGTTCTTACACATTTCTTTATTCCCAAAGCTAAGAAAACCCTGGCTTTTTTTTTGTGTGTTTCATCAAAAATGTTTTTCTGGAACAAACCAAAACAAACAGAACCCAACCGGTCTTTTGTTGGTCGCTCCACTTCCCCAAAGGGTCCCGGGCACTTAGTGACACAGCATCTGTCTCAGATGCTATTGAAGGCATTCATCCCCTAAATGCTCTTCCACTGACATTCTTTTATACTGTGGTATTTGACAAACTCATACAACTGGGGTAGAGGAAAGGCGAAAGGCGTCTTTTGAATAGGTGGAAAATATTTAATCTTCTCTCCATCTGATTACTGGTTAAAATTCTCAGGATCCCACGCGCGCTGTTTCTACTTGTTTTCTACTGTGGGGGAAGCCAAGTATCTATGTGTCTTTTCATTATTATTAAAATTATTGTTGTTCTTGCTATTAACAACAGCAGTTGGAATAATCCCTGTAGGATTTAAGATTGAAAGCTGGTGGAGGTCTCCAAGCTTCAGTGCCCTTTTCCTAAATGTGTGTTCAGGATTAGACCCTAGATTTGTGCTGCTTAGTTCGAATTATATTTTCACTGATTTTAAAGGAGAAAATGACTGAATATGGTTTCTTCAGTAGTAAAGCTTGTAGCCACAGTCTAATGTTGGTCTTTTGAGGACTGTCCCTTTAAACCGTCCGAGGTGTTTATTTTGTAGGTGAAGAAAGACTTTACTGCTCTGAGTAACATAATCCTGGCTGTGTGTAGAAATGGTGTGTGGATGTGTGGAAGGAGGAAGGACAATTGTTCTTTTTGTTCTTAAAAACCAATGTTCCTTTTTATAAAGAGATTTTAGTGTAGCCCTCTGTATTCTTCCTCACTATAGAGAAATCCAGTGAAATAGTATCTATTTCCTCAGATTGCTGTCCTAGATACCGTAACACCACATGGGTAGTAGATGTGCTAAATTAGAGGGGATTTTTTATCACCTTTGTGGAAGTGTTTGTTCTTGTATCTTTTCTTTTTCCTCATAAAAAGGAAAAAAAAAAAGAAAGAAAAAGAAAAACTTCACAGAATAGTAAACCTGAGACACGAATTTGAGTGCCAGACAGTTGAATGAACAGGATAATCGGGGTATTTTTTTTGACAGGTGCGACAGCCTGCCTATGACTGGCATTATAATCATTACCATTTTAATAAGGCTCTAATAGGGGGGCCGATAATTCAATGGGGTGTGAGGATCCTAATTCAACTCCCAATCCCACATGAATGTGCTAGAATTTGTGGGCTTTGTTTTCCTCTTTTGTACCCCTGAATGCAAATAATTACTGGCTATAGATTCAAAAATTCTTAGAACTGGAAGCTAAATTAGCTCTCCTAATACTGCACAAGAATGTCAATACTCAGGGGGGGAAAAAAGGAAGTAAGTGGTTTTTGGTTGTTTTTTTGTGTTATGCTTGTGGTACTGCAAAGGTTCTGTAGCTTAAGTGGTTTGGTTGGCAGCATGAATAATACCAGCACTGTTTCTAAAGGACGTGCAGCTCGCTTCCCCCCCCACACACACCCCGCAAAGGAAAAGTAAATGTATTTGCCTGAAAACCATTTCGGAAAAAATCATATGCTGCTTTCTACCTGCTATTTTTGTTGATGTTGCCTTGGGTGTTCTGGATGTGTCTCTCTCCTCTGCATTCATTCAGCAATGGCTTGTGGTCTGTTCAGCATCTGTGACCATACTTTCGCAGGAGCCCTTTGGGCTCTAGTGTGGTCGGTTTATCCCATTCAGATGATCTTACGAGACAATGTCAAATATTGCGGCAATGCCTCCCACTGCAGTTTGAGGCTGGCTGCTGAAGGCACTCTGTCCTTGCAGGAGCTGCTCAGCACCTGAAAAGAATTGGTCTCTAAACTTAGGAGCTGACACCAGTGTCTGCTCAGGGGAGTACTTACATTCGTGCTCAGCAGGTATTTGAATAGCTGTTTTAAAATGCAGGAGGCTAAGGTGTAAGCAGCCCTTCTTCCTTGCTCCTGCTGACTCCTACCATGTGCCTGACTCTTAGGACACAGGACCGGGTGAGTGGGGATGGACCCCTCCTCTTCCCCCTCCCCACTGTCAAGCAGAACAAAAACCAAAGGGTCTTATGGTTTGGGGGTTTTTTGGTGGTGTTTTTTTTTTTTTTTTTTTTTTTTAACTCAGCAGGCGTATGCAATGTATTTCTCCATTCACTTGTAATCAATAATACATATTATAATTTCTAATTAATGAACAAAAGTGCTACATGGTACCGGACTTTGAAAAATGGAGAGGGATATTTCCATATAACCCCTTGCAGCTGGAATCGGCTTCTCCCGCCCACTACTTCTGATCCCAAATTAGCTGTGGAGTCTTGCCATGATTTCAGTCCTCTTGCTCTTTTTGCACACACATTGCCTGATGTATAAGGAGTTTGAGCAGCGCCTGATGTATGAGGGAGTGAAAGATAGGCAAATGCACTTTATACTATGTAAGAGCGGGAAATAACTAAGGTGGACGAACTGATCTGGGAAAACCAGCCTGAACCTTTGCCCCAAACTGAAATGCAGAGTTTTGGAGGCTGGCCAAAATCTGGTTAATCTTTCTCCCTCTCTGTCTTTTAATGGTATTTATGGTTTCGCTGCACTTCCTGGTTTCAGCTGGGTCCAAAAGCAGGAGACTGAAATATCATTGAAGAGGCTATTCACAGTGTTTCCAGCTGGCTAGGACCATGGAATGAAAGATCTCTCACAATAAGGTCTGTTCTAGAAGGATTTTTGCCCAATTTCTATCCTGACGAGATTCTGATGAGCAGCCAAACTGTTAGACAATTGCCCTCATTAAGATGAAACTTTAAAAATATGCCTATCCACAAAATAACCAACATCCTTCACCTGAGGAACCTGTGTACATAGAATTCTCTCAGTTTCTCTTTTGCCTTTGTGCAGAAGATGTTATTCTTGCTTGACCTTAGAGGGTCCTCACTGAATTGATATGAACACAAGCTATTCGTGTTCCATTCACGATAATTTTTTTTAAGCATTTCAAGATTTTGTGGACGAGCAGCTGCAAACCTAGATAGTTTCTGTCTTGATTCAGACATTAAAACTCATTCTCAATCCCATGGTCAATGTGAGAGTGCAACAAAAGAACATTTTATCTGTTATGATGGCCTATCACTCCAGACTATGACCTCAACAGGTTGTATGATCTTACAGGCTGTCTATCTTGGTCAACTAATGACATTTGAGTTACCTCAGACAGCTCTAGGGGAGCACCCTGGAGATTACTCAGGAATACTATATGAAGATTTTTTGTTTTCAACTCTCACTGAAGGGTCCCCAAGCATCCTCTTTGTTTTCTGAGTGTAGTGAGTCAGAGAAGGCTTCTTACCATCTCCACAGAGTTTTTGCCCTTCTACTTTTTGAACCCTCAGCTCATATTGTGTACACAGGACTGATAACTGCTTGACTTGGAGGAGAGGGTATCACCATCCAGAGGTGGAAGAGTTATATCAGTATTGACTGAAAGGCTCAGAAGCATGCTTTAAATATTGTACAGTAGCTGCATGGAAAGAAAAATTATTTTATTTTTTGTTATCCATACCTATCACCCAAAAACTCTTGATCAGCAGATTTGATCTGAACATTGGACATCTTGGTTAAACCAGATTAGCGGGTGCCAAGCAGCTGTCATTGTGAGGAAATACCATGTTTCTTCAGGCAGAAAATGACAGGAGTTAGAAATGATCACTGCCTTTCTGCAAGTATTATAAAGAACGTATGGAGATCCATTCTCCATTGCATATAGCTGGGTTTACGCTAGGTGTTGTCACAGAGCAATCCAAGATGCTGGGACAGGCTGTGAAGAGCAAAACCCATAGCTGGAGCGGTTAATTTTTCCCTCTGTTTTGTCTTACCTTTTGCTGACGATGTGGCTAATCATTGTTCCTGTATAATAATTTTCCTATTTTGGCTAAAAAAACTGTTGAGAAGTTTGTGAATAACTGACTGAAGATGTCCTTCTTTTCCTTAGGCCTTATTCGGTCTCTCTGGGGGACAGGGTAATGTCTGGTGGTTTGGAAGATGACCTTGAGAATACACAAAGCCCTCCCTGGTGACTTGGACCATGTGACATGGTTGACTTGTTTCTAGGCACCGATTGATAACTTTATTCTTCTGTCTCAGATATCACAGGAGGTTGCGCTGGGCTGGCTGCTGTCCTGCAAGCACTGTCCTTGGGGACTTTCTGTGACCCTTCTTGTCACCCTTTTGGTTCAGTGTGTCTATGGGGTTGTTCGGTGAGGTAGTCAGGGATCAAGGACCTCTACTGGTTATCCTCAGTTCTCAGTCTCTGTTTCATTAGCTCTGATCAGTGCTGCTGGAAATGGTACCTTTTGTCAGGTACTAAGTTAGAGGCAGGCCCAGGCATGGATGACAAGCATTTGGCTAAGTTTGGGTAGAAGTAAAAACAGGTAAAATGTATGTTGTTACAGCTGGGCAAAGGTGCCAGAAAAATTGACAAATACTTTAAAGATTCACTGAAGATGCATGCTAATTTGTGATTCAGTGGGGAAGGTTTTAGGGCATGAGGTAGGAGTCTGATCCAAGCTGCTACCAGGTGCTCTTAAAGCATGAGAGTGCAATGCTTTCAAAAAAAAATGGAGGCCATTCCTTTTGCATGTCAATTTTGCTACTGTTGTCATCACTGTACAATCACCGTGTCTAGCCGTGGGTCCAGAGCTAAGCACGGCTCTAGAACACCTGTCCTGCCCCAAATAGCTCAGCAGTCTGAGGAAAAAAAAAAAAAAAACAAACATGCCAGAGGAGCAGAAGGGAACAACATTTGTCTATCCTGTGATGATACAAATGTGGTGGAGAAAAACTGGTTCTAAACTATGACGATCTGTTTGTGCTATTGAAAAGACAGCACGGAGTAATTTATCTTGTTTTATAGCCCTCCATGAGCTCCCTAGTGCCTGCCTGTTTGAATGAGGTTTCTTCTTGGGTCATCTTCCAGCCATCGCACTCTTCTTGGATCATGTTTCAGCCATTGCACCCACATACGATATTCAGGCAAATGCTCCTGTGGGTTTAACAAGAGTGGATGCCAGGCTGGCGTTCATGAGGAGAGACCCAAGCCATCAGAACTCTTTCCCCTTGATACCAGCCCAAATAAGTCCAAACCTGCTATGAGGCACAAACCAGAGCAAAACTTGGCTTTCCCTGTTGAAGCACAAAGCGGGAGGGGAAAAGGGGTGTGAAGATGCTGATCTTCCCTTTCCCTAATCAGGGAACTAGGCGATATTTAATTGTCTTGTTGATCTTTCCACACATTTAGTGGGTAACAAACTTTCTTGCAAATGGAAGATTAGCTAAAGTTCTCACAAAAATACTGAAGGAAAGCAAACACCACCCAAGTGGTAAATTTTAGTAATGTTACCCAGCCCAAAGGATGCAGCAGCTAAAGATTTTGATTCTGCCTTTGCCACTGGCTTGTTACCTGACCCCCGCATTTCGCTTCCCTCTGCCGTAGCTTCCCCTTGTCAAAGCAAGATCTAATGCTAAGCTGTCTCTGAGCAGATCTGTTCATAAAGCGTTTTGGAGAAGGTGCTGCTGCTAAGAGAGCTGCTGTAAAATTTTGACCATTAGTGTTCACTTTGATGTGTCAAAAGTAACCATTTTCCCTAAGGTGCTGGAAGTTTCATTGTGTGAAGAATTTAGATTAACATTAAATACAGAAGGTTTTAGAAATCATTCACCTTGAAGATTGGCAAAACTGGCATATTCACAGCAGAAGTGAAAGACGTGTTTTATCTGTGTTGTCCTTTGTAATTATGCTGCTGAATAACAGAAGTATTATCACACCAGGGTTAGTGCCAGAGGATTACCCAAAGTTTTTCAAATGGGATGGTAAAGTGGTGCAAACAGGTGCACAGACAAAGAGCAAAAAGAGGAGGGAAAAGTGAGAGAAAGAAAGCTGAGGCCTTCTAGTTTCAGCCACATAGCAAAATTAATGGTTTCTCTAAATGAATAGCATAGCTAGATTACTATTGAGCCTGTAAAATTAGAGGAATGAGTCAGATTCTTCATTTCACTCCTGTTTTAATTTAAGAAAAGGAGGTCAACCTTAATTGTGCTTCTCCTCAAAAAAAAAAAAATCTTTTCATTGGAATAATTTCGCAGCAGACAAAGTGACTCATAAGGAGAATATGGCCTCTGAAATCTGCTTGCCAATTGCTCCCTTTGCAAACTGGATCCTGCTATCCAGGACTTCTCTTTGAATGTCCCACACGTGTGTACTAAGGAAGAGAGAGAGGCATTTCTAAATGAAGTTAAAAATATCTTTGCAAGCAAAACAGCCAACATAAGCACATGGTCCTTGTTATTCTTTTTTGGTGATGCCTTTTAAATCTGTGTGTTGATTTATTTGTATACATTAGAGCCACATGGACATTTCCTAATCTCTTCATCTCAGAAAATACTTATGTACTTTTGCACAGTTTCTTTGCAAGATTAAACTAGGAGAAGGATGTTGGTACCACTTTGGAATATGAAACACTGTGCGTCAAGAGGTGTGTTTCAGTATTTACTGTAAATTGCCACAAACATAGCTGTTAAGGTTTAAAGATTTGGCTGTGGACATCTAGGGAAATTTGGGGAGGGAGATAAGGGGGAATTTGGGTCTTCCTCATGGGAAGCGCTATCTCGCATGGTAGCTTTGGGAACACTTTTTGGTGGGAGGATGCAGGACTTCAGGGATTTGGGTCATGGGGGAAAGTGGCTCACCTTGCAGATTTCTGTGTTACCTCCATCTGTTGGCTGTCACTGAGAACAGGGCAATATTTTTGCTTATTGATTGACCTGCATTTGAGGGAAGCCTCCTGGAAACTATAGACTTGTTACTACCACCTTGCTCCCTGCAGTGCCAGGAGAAGTCGCAGAAGCTCTGTATGAGTCAGTAATGGGGGGGGTGGGACAGGTCTGGGATGACATATTGATGTCTCCCTTGGCTGATGCCCTATAGTGGGATTTCTATGATTCTAAGCAAGACCTTGAAGGCACCTATGGCTTTGCTTTGTAATTAGAATGTGGCGGTCTCTGAAAAGAGACCTCTTGAGAATACTTGCTATAAAGAATTTTCAGTACAAAATTTGTAATTGCTGGTCCCTGAATCACGTGGTTTGAGCAAATCATGGGCTTCACAGCTATGCAAATAAACAGCAGCCTTGCGATGCCCCGTCCCCTCTGCTCTCCTGTCGGCTCTGTTCTTGTGCATCACTAAAGGGCATTGAAATTGCACAAGTCAGCCCTCTCAGCGGGCTTGGTGCCCTGCTGGCTCACAAGAAAGGGGACAGCGGGGAGTTTAGGGGCAACAGAGTACACATGTATGTGCTCACTCCACATGCACGCCCTGCCTGTCATCCCAGCAAGACCCGTCACCCTCCTGATTGTCGTTTTGATCCTACTTCTTCAGCTGACATGCTTTAAGTCCTCCAGGCAGGGTTGTGAAGGATTGACACTTTCCTGTCCCAGAAAGAGCCCTGAGAGTAGTAGACTGTCTGACGAATCAGATCTGTTTTCTATCTGAATTTAAAGTGGTGGTGTTGACTTGATGACAGTAACTAACCATTCTTGTCTTATTTTGTCTGAGTCATAACGTAGCCAAGAGGGGACATCTGAATCAGATCTTAGTTTAGAGAAACTCAGAAACCAGAAATTAATTTCCTGTTAGTAACTTTATAATTTCTGTGGATTCATGGGAATAAATAGCACTTCCTTAGAGTTTGGAACTTTGCTAAAGTGAAATGGTTTTCTATTATCAAAACAAACTTTTTTAAAAAAAACTTTGATTTGTGAAAGAATCTGTAAACTCAGCTTTGTTTGACAGGGTCCGTATTGCCTAATGGGTAATTGTTTCATTTGAAAATGCAGGGTGAGTCCACTTGCGTGGTTCTCGGGACAGTTTCCAGTAGGTGAATGTTTCATGTTCCTGGTGTTCAAGCCCTTCATGAGATTTCTATTTCATATGTGACACTGCAGTACCTGGGATCAACTGAGGTGTTAGATAAGGCAGTCTTTCACTAATTAAGGCTGACAGCAGAGCTCACCTCATGAGACATTTCTGCTTTGCTAGTTTGCCTGAAGTTCGATATATGGGTATGGTGAGGTTGTTCTGTATTGCTCCTTTTCAGCTCCGTTCCCTAGGAAGCGACACACGGGTAAGCTGACTCTAGGACTCTACATACCAGCTCTTTCTAATTTTTTTAACTTGGCTGCTGGGTAGAAGAGAAGCAGCCAGATGAATGTTTCTTATGGGAAGAAAGTCTGAAAACTGATCTCAGCTGTACTGTTAACAACAGAGGATCTACACAGGGGTGCGGGAGATGCAGTTGCACGTCTCCAGCTGGTCTGCTGGGACAGCGTCTCCTTCCTTCGACCTCTTGTGGGGTGTCATGTCTTATGGGGGTGTTTCACTGAGAAGGATGACAGCAAAACAAATTTTGTTGTCAGGCTGAGAAGGTCATTCCCAGTCTCTTCTGCCATATCTTTACCCCCCCCCCTCCCATTTTATCTCATTTTGTGTAAGTCAGATTGCCAGGGGACACAAATCAGTGGTTCTGCATGGATGACCCCACTTTTCCATCAGCAGTGGGTCTGGCCCACAGAACTTGCCTAGATTTTGGATTTGTGTGTTCATAAGACTGATCAAATAAGCTAGGAAAGTAAATACCCNCCCCCCCCCCCCCAGTTATACAATTTGTAATTGAGGCTTAGACACACTGACCACACAGTGACCCATTTAGAGCATGAAGAATTTCTCCTAAATGATAAAGATCACTTTGTCAAGCAAGCTGACACCTGCCCCTTATAAAAAAATCAGGTAAATTGTACTTTACAAAAGTGCTGTATGACAGGAGTAAGTATGAGGCGTAGAGCACAGCGCTTGTAACACTAGTAAGCAGAACTGTGTCCAGAAGTAATGTGAGAGCCCAGGAAAACACGGCTAATGGGGAAATGGATCCTTAGAAAGGATAAACAGTTGTTTATTTTTGAGGAAGTAAACAGAATGAGAAGAGTGCTGATGAGAAAAGGGCTGGCTGTCAATTTGGCTTGCATGGCACAGAAAATAAGGTGTCCCAGCTGCTGGGAAGCGCGATGGAGGTGTCGTTATGTGGCGCTGCCTGGGCAGCATGTGGCATGTTTGCGAATGGGAGCCACGCAGCTTTGACGTGCCGCCACAGGCACGAGCCTCGCTGACAGGCCGACGGCTCTGATTATCGTTTCTGTGGTCTGCCTGGAACCGCAGCCTGCTCTTTTGTTCAGCGTGTGCGGGGAATATCCTGCAGGGAAAACCTGTAAGGGTTTGGTTTTCAGACCTCTGAGTGAAGCAAAGTTTTCACACTTCCTTACCAAGGGAGGAGGGTTACAAAGGAGACAGGTTGGTTTTAGCTTTGTTTTGTTTTGTTGTTCGTTTGTTGGGTTTTTTTAATAATTACTCCTCACTTGGAAGGTTTTTTTTTCTGGAGCTGTTTGAAAGAATTCTAAGATTTCTTGCCAGTATGTTTATTTTAAAAGGGACAAAATCTGGAAAAAGCAATATTCTCATCGTGATCCTCTTTACCTCTCATAGCTGTCTGGAGCTGAGGTCTCTGCTCAAGCCTTAGAGGGGTGAACCAAATGACAGCTTATCCCACCTGCACGTGATCAGCTGTGATGGTGTTGGACAATGGGCCCCAGGCATGAGCAATTTGGCTGTTGTCTCTGTGTGGGACTGTGATACCTGGTGCTGATTACACAGATAATGTGTGTACCTGGCTCTCCTGAGCTGCGCCAGGCTGTGCCGCGGGGTGCTCAACAGCTCTAGCTGGTGTCTACTGACCATGGGCATCGTGGCCTGGAGTTTGCAACTGGTAGACACCTCCCTGAAAAGAATAATGTCATAACTCCTCTGCACTGTGAAGGGAGCAGTGAAAGCACAGTGGGGGGGCTGAGGGCCCTGAAAGAGGTGGGATAGAGGAAACTAAGGGTTGGTGAGGTTGGAGTAGCAGCTCAACGGGTCAGTCTGTCTCTTAAAGTGGTCTGAAACACTGTATTCCCCCATACCAGGGTCCAAAGGCATAAGTCAAAGGGTGATGTGGGTGTTAAGGGAATGTGCTCTGGGAGTTCAGCATCACCCCCTAACTTAGCAAGGTATTCACACTCACTGGCAGGTTACGTTTGCTCTCCAGAAAAAGTTTTCTGATAAAGCAGTCCAGACTACGCCTGTTTACACTCACCCATGCCCCCGCAGCCCCCGTTTATGCATTCTTACAAATTTGCAGCAGGAGACACCGTACATCAGAAATGACAAGTGAAATGCAATTTTCTCTCTTTTTTTCTTCTTTTTCTTTTATCTGTCCCAAAGAGCACACTGCACCTGCAACATCAGCTTCCTCAACCAGCCTCATCAGCGACCTTCAGACTTAATTTGGAGGGACTGAACTCTGCATGGGGGAGAGGTCAGCTCAAGTATTGCCTAAGCTTGTCCCCACTTAGCTATGAGATCCCATGCTCTTTTTGAGCTTAATGGTCTCATCGGTTTCAGTCCCCTGCTGGCACACAAGGCTGGAGCTGGTAGGGAAGCAGGGGGATGTTGCAGTGTGTGCCCATGCGTCAGCTCCCCTTGCTTAACAATCTCCCAAAGCAAGCTCAGCTTCCTCCTTTGGTTTTATATGGGTCAATCAGCTTTGCAGCAAGGACAGACAGTGAGTAGAGAAGTATGATACAGGGTTTTTTTTTCTGTTTTGAAGGTAATGTTAGAAAGTGTGTAAATGCTGTTTTCAACATGCTCCTTGATTTTCTTTTTTTTTTTTTTTGTTTTAGGCTGAGTGCAGGATCAGGAGAACATGGAAGGCAACCACTGGACCTTAAGTTCAGAGATGACATACTCTGAAACTGTCAGCCAGAAATCTGTGCTCATAAATTAAGTAGCTGGGATACAGGGCAAGTGGATTTGCTTAAGCAAATGGTTTGTTCATTTTCAAAGGTTCACATACACACACACGCACACCCTGCATGTTCACAGGAGGGGATTTAGTGGCTGAAATCCCTTTAAAACTCTGGCACCTTAGCAATTCTTTAGCCTTCTGCTCCTACCTTATTGTTCAGGTGCGGTCACAATTTCCAGTGCTTCCTAAGCGTAGATCTGTGTGCTGCAGTATAAAGAAGATATTCTCAAACTAGCTCCAGCCATGGAATTACGTGGGGAAAAAAAGGCCTTCCTCCTTAGCTACCTTCTTTTACGGCCTTCAGACTAGCAGACCTCAAATATTCCTGTACCCTCAGCAGATATCTTTAAAGCTCCCTCTGCATGGTGGGCAACAGCAAAATGGACTTTAGGTAGAGGGCTTTTAATTAATCAGTCAGAATATGTCTGTCATAAGCTGTCACGTTTTGCTGCACTACACACTAGAGACAAGAGAAGATGTAGGACCCTCTGTGTCACACAGAGACAGGAGGATGGGGAACCCTCCACTGCTTTCCAGAAGGAGTGTGGTTTGTAGGTGAAGGGCTTCCTTATCCTTCCCAAAACCTTGTTAATATGTCCTTGTTATCCTCCTGTGTGAACTCATGTAGTATTGGTGGTCAAAATATCTTGCTGAAAGTGCTGTAGCCCCTGTCCCTTTGCCTTTCCCTCCCGTAGAAGCAAGGACAGCCCACAGTTCCTACTCATATCATTCTTTCTCTGCTGTCATCAGTCCTTCCTATAACTTTTCTTTACATTCTGCATGATTTGATACTAGCGCTTTTGCAAAGTATGAAAAAAAACCCGCTGTCTTCCTCCCCCACCACACATACCCCTCTATATGTCCAGAGACACATAGAGTTATTTTTTGAAGTTACTTGAAATTTGAATGGTGAAAATTGTGTACCTCTTCAGTGGGAGCAGGATGTTGATTTTTTGCTGCAGGTGGATACAGAGTGTTTATCCCACTACAACCAGGTGTGGGCAGTTTCCATCACCAAAGAATGAATTACAGCAGTCCTGTAGCTGCTTGGTTTCGTGCAGAGGGGTCATCTCACCTTTGGCTGCCCTCTGCACTAAAGGGATGAAAATGGCCCTGCCACCCTCTGCCATGTTGGGTGTGAACTGTGAACACCAGAACAGCCTCACAAAAAACAGATGTGATTAATGGAAATCACAAGTTTGGGACCAGACAAAGCTGAGCAGAAACAGCTAAATAAGAATAACCACCTCCTTGTTTTCCAGCAATCACTTCTGTGCGACATCACCTACCATTCACCCAGTGCTGGAGCAGTTTTGAGGGGAGCTGAGTGCAGGAGGGAGAAGTGAAGGACACGAGAGAACTGTGAGAAGGGTGCTACGACACATCTGGCAGCTAAGTATCCTGAATTTCCTAACCTGCCTGCCCCTCATCCTTTGGATCCCCTTCCAACGTGCTGGGGGATTTTAGGACAAAGTGACAAACTAACTCAGTGTGAGTAGGAGGGAAACCAGAACCTCTTGAGGTCTTCTGGGTAGTGTTTTATTCATAGAATCATAGAATGTTGTGGGTTGGAAGGGACCTTGAAGGTCACCTAGTTCCAACCCCCCTGCCATGGGCAGGGACACCTCCCACTAGACCTCTCAAAGCCCCATCCAGTCTGGCCTTGAGCACTGCCAGGGATGGGGCATCCACAACTTCACTGGGCAACCTGTTTGTGTCTCACCACCCTCAGTAAAGAATTTCTTCCTAATACCTAATCTAAATCTGCCCTCTTTCATTTTAAAACAGTTATTCCTTGTCCTATCACTACATTCCCTGACAAAGAGTGTCTCCCCATCTTTCCTGTAGGCCCCCTTTAGGTACTGGAAGGCTGCTATAAGGTCTCTCCAGAGCCTTCTCTTCTCCAGGCTGAACAGCCCCAACTAGCCTGTTTTCTTAGGAGAGCTGCTCCAGCCCTCTGATCATCTTTGTAGCCTTTCTTTGGACTTGCTCCAACAGGTCCATGTCCTTTTTATGTTGGGGGCCCCCAGAGCTGGACACAGTACTCCAGGTGGCATCTCACGAGAGTGGAGTAGAGGGGTAAAGTCACCTCCCTCAACCTGCTGGCCACGTCTCTTTGGATGCAGCCCAGGATGCAGTTGGCTTTCTGGGCTGCAAGCACACATTACTGTCTCATGGTGAGCTTCTCCTCAACCAACACCCTGAAGACCTTCTCCTCAGGGCTACTCTCAATCCATTCTCTGCCCAGCCTGTATTTATGCATGGAACTGCCCCAACCCACGTGCAGGTCCTTGCACTTGGCCTTGTTGAACTTCATGAGGTTTGCATGGGCCCACTTCTCAAGCCTGTCAAGGTCCCTCTGGAAGCACCCCTTCCCTCCAGTGTGTCAACTGCTCCACACAGCTTGCTGTCATCAGCAAACTTGCTGAGGGTGTGCTCAGTCCCACTGTACGTGTCACCAACAAAGATGTTAAGCAACACCAGTCTCAATACCGACCCCTGAGGAACGCTACTCATCACTGGTCGCCACTTGGACATCGAGCTGTTGACCACAACCCTTTGAGTGTGGCCATCCAGTCAATTTCTTATCCACCGAGTGGTCCATCCATAAAATCCATATCTCTCCAATCTAGAGATAAGGATGTCATGTGGGACAGTGTCAAATGCTTTGCATAAGTCCAGGTAGATGATATGAGTTGCTCTTCCCTTATCCACCAATGCTGTAACGCCACCAAAGAAGGCCACCAAATTTGTCAGGCATGATTTGACCTCAGTGAAGCCATGTTGGCTGTCACCAATCACCTGCTTATTTCTATGTGCCTTAGCAGAGTTTCCAGGAGGATCTGCTCCATGATCAGGCACAGAGGTGAGGCTGACCAGCCTGTAGTTCCACAGGTCTTCCTCTTTTCCCTTTTTAAAAATATGGGTTACGTTTTCCCTTTTCCAGTCAGTGGGAACTTCACTGGACAGCTTTGACTTCTCAAATATGATGGATAGTAGCTTGGCAGCTTCATCCACCAGTTCCGTTAGGACTCATGGATGTGTCTCATCATGTCCCATGCACTTGTGCACCTTCAAGTTCCTTAGATGGTCTTGAACCTGATCTTCTCCTACAGTGGGTGATTCTTCATTCTCACAGCCCTTGCCCTTGCCTTCTGTGACTTGGGCAGTGTGGCTAGAGCTCTTGCTGGTGAAAACTGAGGCAAAAAGGTCATTAAGTACCCCAGCCTTGTTCATATCCTGGGTGATAAGGCCTCCCATTTCCTTTTGGGAGGGCCCACATTTTCCCTAGTCTTCCTTTTGTCACAAACATACATATAGAAGCTTTTTTTGTTGTCCTTGATGTCCCTAGAGAGATTTAACTCTATCTGGGCTTTAGCTTTCCTAACCTGATCCCTGGCTGCTTGGACAATTTCTCTGTATTCCTCATATTTAGGGGTTAGGTTACCTAACCCTAACACCCATATTCCCGTTTCTTGTGTTTATTGCAAGAGCCACTATGGTAGTAGCAGAGAGGCTGTTAGGAACCAAAGCTAATCGGCAGCTCTTGTTGCGGTCACCTGCAGGAGCTCATCTCAGAGAGGCAGAGATCTGGGCTAATGCTGATTTCATGTGAATGTACATTTTGAGAGAGAAAAGGTGTGCCTAGAAAAAGGGCTCTGTGCACTCATACTCTGAAAATACACTCAGGAATTAAACATGTCTGTGAAGGCATCAAAAAAAGAGAGGGGTTTTGTACAAGGCTACAGAGATTTCCAAAAAAGCTGGACAACTACAATTGTTCTTGGTCTGTATATGTTATTTACATTACTTCATGGAAATACCCTAGGCTCTGAAAAGAAAAAGGGTATTATCTGCCACTATCATATATACTCAAACAAACAAACAAACAGAAAGCTATTATACAGGAGGATGATAATGTTAGGAACTGACATCTTCCTTCTTCTCCATTTATCTCAGCAATGCACTCTTAGTCTGGTGACTGTGATACTGAGTATTGTCAGGTTGGGTTTCTACTAATTAATGAAAAACAGGCTGCAAGCACAAAGGATTAATTTGGCCTATTCAATCTGATCACAAACATTTTGAGAATCTGTTTAGCTTTTTTTGAATGGCATGAGGTAAACCAAGAGAAACAACATCTTGTTTCGGCTAGTCAGCCACAAAAGAAACGTGGATTTACCTAATGGGGTCAAAGCTAAGAAAAGCAGAGCGTTGTTCCAAGGAGCCAGACCAGGCTGTTATCTTATGGAGAAGGCTGATACCGGGGCTCTAACAACTTTAGAGCTACTAAATATCCCTGTGGATTTAAGAAGGAAGCTTTGCTCTGCCTTCAGTGGGAGTTTTGCACTGCCAGTATCAGGGGCATCTAACACCACCTCCTGTGCTTTCTGGCAGCCACGGGTCCTTTTTCAAGGATTTTGCTGTCTGCGTAATACAAAGCATTTGAGTCAGGCTCTCAGCTGGTGAAATCAATGTACTTGGCCAGTGAAAGGACTGGCAATCTATATTCAGGTCCTACTTGCATAGTACTGAGAGTCTTTGATTAAAGTATAATCAGAAACCAGCAAAGAGATAATTGGCAGATGTATTACTGCAAAACACACGTAAAACAGTCCTCCTAGGTTTAGGCTATAAATATGTACCTAGGCTGCTGCACCAGCAATGAGAGACTGGCTTGCTCCGAGGAAAGGTGTACGCTGACTTAATTACATGTTATGCCAATCAATGAAAGGTCAAAACAGTTGAATCAATGTTTTATTGTGCTGTTGTAAACTGTACTTATAGCATATTAGACTATGAATGGCTGACAAGTTTGAAAGCATGTAACTGAATCAAAGTCTGAGTAACTGTTACGTGTGCAATTTAGAAACAGTTAATACCTTCCAATAGAGAGGATTTGTTTCTAATTAATATAAAAGCTGTTTATTTAAATCCTAGGCAGGCAGTATTTAAATACAACAACAAGTCACCTGGGAATTCCATCTAAACCACTTTGTGGAAAGCTGTTATGTTGTTCTGAAATAAATCCAGCATGAAGTAACTGTACCTGCTTCATTTAGAACATAGAGTTGCTCTCTGCATGCTATTTTCCTTTTTTCTTCTTCTTCCTGAATATGCTAAAATATTCTTGGCCTCGTTCCTTATTAAGGAATGATGGAAATTACAGTGTGGCTGCAGTTTCCTGTACTTCTGTTGCCTGCATATCCTCAGTCACCCATTGGAAGCTCTTGTTTTGAAAAGGTATAGTGTATGTACAAAATGAAAGACAAATCCTGGCAAAATGAGCACATGATGTCAATAGGGTGGAGAGGTACATGGAGACATGTGGTATGGTGACCAACAACACTCACAGATTTAAAAAAATACTAGTTTCTAGAGGTTCCAGAAAATGTGAGACCCTGGCTCTGTCTTCCTGGTGGAGCATTTCAAATGGACTTGTTATATTTTTAATATTTTTGTGAGGTTTGGAGGGTTTACAGGTTATGAGGACAGTAGCATCAAAAGGTCTTATAGCCCTGTCACCAGAACAATCACTGATTTTATTTTTTTTTTTCCCCTTGCTTGAAAGGGTGGTGTGGAATAAATAATGCTTTGATAATTTTTAAAAAAAAATAAAAATAAACTTAAAAGATAGGAATCCTTTTTGTGTAATCTGGAGTGAAAGAGTATGTAAAAACTTCACAATTGCATGTGAGTCCATCTTTCACCAGCTGTACATTCCTCTCATTAACTTCCACCAGATAGCTTCATTTTCCCCCCTCCATTTTTTCCCCATTTCATCTAACCTCTCCCTTCCCTATCTATGTGCACTGTGGTGGCAGAGACCTGCAGCTCAGCCCAGATCATATTGTTACCTGTAAAAGAGGTCTAAGTCCCGATTCTCCCAAAACACAGAGACTATGTTTAGAGAGGAGACACTACTTTATTGTGGCCAGAGTGCACTGTGGAATATTTCCACAAATCATGCACACCCTGTGCTGGTTTCCTTGTCATATTTCTACAGAAAAGTTACAAGGTAGCACACTCCCAGTTACAATGATTGGTTAGTAATTTGCATACAATTATAATATTTGCTATGTCATTCTCCTCAAGGGAAGGGTCTTCACCTGGGCAACGGTCGTCTTGGCCTATGGGTGTGATTTTTAGTATTATAATGAAGGTAGTTCAGCTTAGGACACCCAGGATTTTTGCTTTTCTGCCAAGTTGGCTAGACCTTTCGAAATATGGTAGATTAATAGCATCCTCAAGGTTCTTATGCTCCTACACTCCAGGATGTTTCACTTTAAAGAATGACAACAATACTTGCTTTCCTTGATTAGGTGTTTTTTCTCATACGACTCAAGGATAGAATTCTCGTTATCCACGAGAAGGTCTCAGAAAGTTCCTCTACTAATTAGCTCAGATATTTGTGAAGAAACACTCCCAAGGTCGACCATCTGGCCAAGTACATAACAAAATGGTCGTACACAAGACCCTGTATCAGAAGTTCAGCTAATGTGAATAGTTAACAGGCCTAACTAACTTTAATGCTATCAAAAAATGGCTAAGATTCTAACTACAAGACAGCAATATCAGGATACATCTGGGACCCAGAAAAAGCCAATGCCACTGGTGAAAGATGGTATTGGTAACGCTCTGCTCCACCTGTAATTCCTAGAATAAGTTGTGAGTCTTAGCAAAGTTTCCTATGGGGAAAAAAAAAAACAAATGACTACTTGTTTTTGCCACCTAATGGTTTGGGCTAGATTTTTTACTGAGATTTTGGCAGGGTTTGTTGAGTGGATCTGAGTAAGGAGGCAGCAATTACCAATTCAGTTACACTCTCATTTTTAGTATGTCCATCACATGATGGACCCATTTACCCCTTGAAAACTTAGGGAAGCCAATGCCTTTATTTCATTTTCACCTGGCATAGTTGTAAAATTAGCCTCAAAGAACTTTCCCTGCTTCTTAATTGTGTGCTGATGAGGTGTTTGCTGAGTATTTCTTCCTTCACACACCTTCCTCCAACCCTCTCAACTGAGCCCAAGCCCCAGCACTGCTCACAGCAGCCGGTGCTTGCCCATTCCCACCTGCCCTTATCTTCCCAGCCATGCCTTAGGGATGGCTGCCCTGCAGGTAAGTGAGGGTGATGTAAATGGGGGTTTAGCTTTCAATGGCCCGTGGCATATTCCTCTGAAAGATGACAAACCAGTAGTTTAAGTGTGGAGCTCTATTTCTGAGGGGCTTCCGGGGCACAGGGCAGTTTCCTAGGTGTGTTTTGTGACACCTCCGTAGTGTACAGCTTTAAAGTATCTCAGGAGAGTAAAGACTGGTATTTTAATCACTGGGGAGAAATGGCATTGTATCAGGACAGGGGAGCACGGACTGTTGTGGTCCTGGCTCATGGGAATGTTTGCCATGTAGACAGTTGTAATTTATAGGGAATAAATGAATCAATTTAGATAACAGAAGAATGAGGCCAAGCCTCATCTGTCTCTCTTTTTTTTTTTTTTCCCCTGCATAAAAACAGTTGCCCTGCCTCCTAACAAACTTGGTTCTGCACATCTCTGCCTTTTTCTGTCCGTTGTGCCTCTCAGCAGTTGCCTCACACCATGTATTTTAGGATAGATGTGTCGCTAAGCAGTGGAAAGTAATTTCCCATAAAAATGAAAAATCCCACTGTAAATTGAGGCCCACTCTCTGGGTGAAACTCTTTTGGATTTTGACTCCTGACTGAAATATAAGCACAACATTCACCAGCTTTCAGGATGCCTGGGCTCTAATAATAAGCTGGGTAGCTGGTGGCATGAAGGTTCTGGGGAAGTTCTGTGCTGCCTTCAGTAGCACTTGGAATAGGTCCTCCATAAACCACAGGTGCACTAAATCAGGTTAGGCCATTTCAGGTTGGACTGCACGCCTTGGGGTGAATCCAGAAGGAATCACTGTCAGTGATCAAATATTGATTTATTGACATACCCACTGATGTTGCTGTAATTTGAGTCATTTATGAGTCTTAGCCAAGACTTAGAACTACTCTAACTTAGAGCCTGAATTATCTCTGTGCCTGAAGAGCAGGTGGCCAGTCAATGCTCAGGTGGGGATTATTGCTGCCGACAGTGTTAGAAAGCTTTCTTTGCACCTGCCTCCTCCTCATAACAAGCACACAGATAAAAAGAGTCCGGTTCCCTGGCACTGCCAACCAACACCTCCAATCTTTCAAAAACAAATACTCAACCTTGACTGTAAAATAAAATAGAAAATAAGAGTTACTACTACCTTCTATTGACTGTTGATTGACCTGAGCACTCTCCAATAGCGAACATAAAAGATTAGATATCACTTTCCATACAGGTGTTTAAGCAAACCATTTTTCGTTTTACCAGGAGACTGAATTGTTCAAAGTTCTGGAAAACGTCTGCGTGCGGCTTTACAAGTGTACTTAGTAAAAGGAAGGCATTGCCTTATGCCTTCAAAGGTGGTGATTTACAGTGTCCTGTCTAGTGTTTCCAAAATCAAGAGTTTTGTTTAAGCTTAGCAGAATGTACTGAAAGGAGATTTCTGACACAGTGTGTGTATTTACAGAGCAAATACAGGGACAGGCTTTTTAGAAATGAATTACTCAGAGTGATCTCACAGAGGAAATAGCCAGCACTACAAGGGATGGGGAGTTGGGGTCTTCTCCTTCTTAGAGGATGATGTAAGCCAAGAGAAACTCCAACAAACAGTAGGTTCCATGTGGTAAAGTCATCTTCAGGGGGCAGGGATCAGAGTGAAGATGCGATTTCTGCTCAGAGGGGATGGACAGCATCCTTGGCTGTCATGCATAGTTTTGAATCCCAAATTCACTAATGGTCTTTAGTAAAAAAGTTATGAAAATTTACAAAAATGTATATAGAAAAGGAGACAGCATTTGTAGCAAGGAAAAAATCCCCAAACTTGGCAACAGGGTTGAAAACAGCTCGTGAAAACATTAAGATCAATTTTCAACAAGCACTGGTCATTTATTTCAGTGAAGACTGTGCTATATCCTTCATATCTAAGCCTAACAACGATTTTTGACATGTTTCTTGAATGGTTTGCTATTCCTCAAAATATGTGGTTCCTCAATTTCTCCTTTGGTGGTACTGAAAGTAAACTTTTGCAAGAATTAGAGATGGAATTTTTGTCCTGTAGTGATGGGTCACTGTTGAACAGATATCACTGCAGGTGAATTGCAGTGCCAGAGAAGCTTTACTTGGATAAATAAGGCTTTCTAAACTGTCAGTGAAGAATTAAGGGGAAAAAAAGAAAAAGAAATCACCTCAGTTTCAATTTCTTAATAAGCGGTGAGCCTGCAATAAAAGGCCCACCTTTGCAGCACTTACCTCGGCAAAGAGAAAGATTAAATCTGTCCCTCTGCTTCTCTCTGCAAGGATGAGCTATTTTAGAGGCTAACTATCCTAATCTGAAAGTGTTTATTCATCTAACCGTTAAAAGAAAAAAGCTACATTGACATTTCTACCTGGGCAAAGACAGCTTTTTTCCTAATTGAGACAGACTGTTAGTTGACTGCTGCTTTTGTGATCTGTATCCTTGTGGCTACTTAAAATCAAGAACAATATTGTCCTTTACTCCACTAGTGTGTTCACATAGTGTGCCATGATAAAGAGTGTCCCACGAGGAGATGCTGTGTTTTAGCTGCTGACTTGTTTCGGGGCATGGTCAGGGGGCAGAGGGAAGCTGTTGAATGCGTTGGGCTGAACACAAGGTTAGGTCCAGGCTGCCTTTTGAGGGCCTCCACGTGGACTTTCTCAAGGCCTGACAGACCACATGCATGGACAGATGTGGATGGGTCTGGGCCAGATGTGAGCTTTGAAGAACTGGTACCAGCATTCTCACCTGTGCCTGGATCCGTGCTGCCACCACACATGCATGTGGGGACAAGGCGAGTGGACAGCACACATCACCATCACAGCTAGTGTGGCAAATACTTTTCCATACAATATAAACACAGAAATTTGATCTGGTTCTTTTTTCAGATTCATTTCAGACGGCTCTACCTAAATTTGTGTCTCCTCTCTTTCATGTAGTCACTTTCTATCTTACCTTGGGGGACAATATTCCTACTTCTTTACTGGACATTTATCCTAAAAGAATTAATCTTCTTTCATGATTGTTTTGAAACTGCTTTTCTATGATTATTCCTTTTGTGGCCAGTTTCTTGGTTAATGATTTCGGCTGGGAGATGATAATTTGTCCTTGAAGGCCTTCATACCTCTTAATCTCAATATTTTCCATTTGGTGAGCTCTACAAATCACAACTGCCCACCCACCCTGAAGAGGAAAAGTTAAAGGCCTCTTCTGGAGTCACTGCAGCATCTGTATTCAGGAACTACATAACTGTTCTTCAATAAAGAAATACATTTACTAATTGATGACCAACTGTGGGCTTTAGCCCATCCTAATGTGACGTTGAGTTTTAGTTTGTATATGGTACCTATACTGCAGGCCACTGTTAGCACCAGTCAGGAATATGACTTTACTTTTTGTGCTTATGGTGTTTTAATTGCCGTTGGTTTATCTTAAGTAGGAATAGATTGGGTTGGATCACTTAAGGCTTTTTCTGCTCTTCAGGTTGTAATATTAAGGATGTTCAGTTCCAGGCAGGGGGTTCAAACTGTAACTGAGTGCCCTTCTCACCAGGCTGCGTAGGATCTATACTCATTATTTGGATATGTCAGACTCTGTATCACTAACCAGCTATTCACCAGAGCAGAGAGATGCTGACCTCCAAGCTTGTTTGTGCATCTGCTCCTTTGCCTGTGGGAGATGTGTGTTCAATTCTCCTCGCCAATAACGCAGAGTAGAGATCTGCCTCTCCAGTTTCTTACACTTCTGTGGAACATCCTAACCCTGTACTGGTCCAGGGTGGTTCCGCATCAGTGGGCAGCGGCTGGAGCCCTGACTGCAGCATACCCCCCTGTGCTGCAACAGAGAGAGATAAGCTGCTTAAGGGATTGGGCTACTGCAAACTTGCCTCCTCTCTGGGCAAAGGCCAGCTTGGGCTTCCCAAGCACACACTCCATCCTGTGCTGCCCAGCCCTGTACTGCCTGCATTCAGCCCCTGTGGGGATGCCATGAATTAGACACAAATGTTAGGTGATAGCCACAAGTCTGAAAATTAAAATGCAGTAATAAAGTCAGTGCCTATCTGCTACTGTGTTTGTCACATAGGTCTATTCCAAAGAAATCTAAAGTTAGGATTGGAGATAAATGATAGGAGCAAATAGCGTCTTGCCCTGTTTCAAACTGTACCTCAAAAAACAACCAGAAAGCAAGGAGGGGGAGGGCCACTGGAGGGTCTTATATTCTGCATGCTTGGCTGAGCCTCAGACAGGGTGAGAGAGATCATGGCTGTATTGTGAGGGAGTTCAGTAAAAAGACACCCCGTTGGCTCTGAACTTGCTCGTCCGAGGCTGTGTGTGTGCTGACAGAGTGCTGAGCCCAAGCGAATACTCCTGGCCAAGAGGAAAAGCCCGTGTGTGTGTCAGGCTGATAAAGCTGCTGACCCTGCTGCAAGTGTGCCTGCATGGCTGTGTGCTCTTCCACGCAGACGTGCAGCCCCTGCAGGCGCTGCACTCCCATGGGCTCTGCCCCTCTCTCTCTGGTTCCTTCAGGGAACAGGCAGTTTGCTTGTTATAGAAGGGTGGCTGCAAATTTTCCTTTCTCCCACCTTGTGCCTGTTTAGGCTGTCATATCTGTTACAGCTGTGAGGGGGCTCTGTCTGGCATACATACACCCTTATTTCCCATAAGCATTGCTAATTCAAGAGTTTCTGGAGCTGTTTGTGGATGGCAGAACACCACAGAGCACTACGAAGGGTCTCACAGCCATTGGACAAAATCCATGCTCTGCACAGTACATTCACAGAGACCCAGAACACCTTAGATATTTTTAAAATCCCAGAGGACTGATCAGACACAATATCCGAGAATCACAGTTTAACTGTGTATGCAGTCCCACAGCCGCTGTCCTGCAAGGCTCAGGGGTTGGCCATATGAATACTGCTGTGCAGCATCCAAAATCTGTTGCTTTTAGTACCAGAAAAGGTCGTGTTGACATAGAAAAGAGTGTCTGTATAGTTGATCAATAAACATATTGACTAAGCGTGTCCTTCGTGCTGAGGATGTTAGATTAAACTTTGCACTTGAAATCTGTGAGCCTGGTGCTGCATCTAAACCAAAGCAGTATCAGCATCGCATACAGCCTGTCAGTCTCAATCTGCTGATGTCTCTCAGGCCTGCCTGCCAGTTATGGAGCTAATTTCTAAATGTAGACTCATTGTCATCCTTCCAACGCATACGAATCTGCTTTTTCTTAACCATCCCCAGAAGGCTCAGCTCACTGAATCATGCTGCTGAAACAGCTTCTTTCTTGGCCAAGTAGTGAGCACTGAGACTCAGTAAACTTCAGCTGTTGTGTCCAGATAACACTAAGTGTTCTTCCACCATTACATGTTCAGCAAGGACCATAACCACATTCAGCTGGAAGCTAGGAGTGTCATCTCAACCAGGCCATCACTTCTGAAGTCTTCACTGGCTGAGGAAGTAGCTATTTTGTGATTTCATGCTGGGGCATGAGGGGATGCGCTGTTGTCAGGGTCTGTATTGCTGTGCTGGATGCGAGTTATTAAAAAAGTACATGAGAAAGCACTGCCGTTATAGGGAAAATGCCCATGCCTTTGACGTCCTGTGGTGCAGCGTGGAAACAAAGCTCTTCTTGGTGTCCTTAGCTGTAAGGATAGTTTCCAGGTAGGTGTATTTCCCAAGTGCTTAAGCCAGGTGGTTCTGAAAATAGTCTTCTTGAAACACAAGGGGCTCGGCAGGGATTTTGGCTCGTGTGTTTTACTGGGAAGCTGAAACATTTCCCGCGTGACTTTGCCTCTCAGTCCCAGAAGCATTTCCATGCTTTTCAAGCACGGCTACGAGCGCACCGAGGGGAGGGCGCGCCCGCGCGCCGTGGCCGTGGCCGTGGGCGGGCGGAGCGGC
>VZSZ01003291.1:1883-21690 GCA_013398815.1 Ibidorhyncha struthersii | reverse complement strand
CTTGATGGTGGGGGGGGGGGCAGAGATGCATGCAGGTGTGCATGCTTGTGGGTATATCTGTTATCTACTCACAAACACGTGCTTGCCCACACAGAAGGCTGGTTAAGTAATAGAAGATTTTTCCAGTGAGTAAGCATTTTAATAGCACTGAAAACACAGAATTTGTTAGCAGTGGATTAACATCTTTGTCACACTCAAAAGCATATACTGAAACAACAAAATAGTCAGTTGTTGAAGTTGTAAACAGCACCAAAAAGAAGTCATCATCTTTGTTTATCATAGTGGCAGGTTTATGCAGAAGTCAAAACATCCAGCTCTACTATTAATATTTAAAAGTTTTACCATTTTTATATCTTATCATTATAGACACAGAGTCAGACTCTCAGTGCAACTCTCAGAAGTTCATTACAGGCCTGCAGTTTTCAAAACCCACACAAGATAGAGAAGTCAGTATGAGCCACAGGAAACAGTTACTATTGCCTTCATATCCCTCTAATTCACCTGTTAGAAATAGAGACTGTTTTTAAAAAGATTGAAATATTTCAAAAACCTTTGAGTGATTCTGGTGATCATTTTGTTCTCTGCTTGATGCTGGTAGAGAGCAGAACTTTTTCCATTAGTTGTTGTAGTATTTCAGTCACATAATAGAAATGCTGCTGGTTATTTAACAACTTGCTGAAAAAAACCAACCCGTTTTGCTATTTCCTGCCAAGCTTGGTTCATTCCTGTGAATACAGGCACAGACACCTGTGTCAGTTGCAGCCCAGGTGTGGGACTGAATATTTAAACTGTTTCAGGGGTACCAGAGAAACCAGCCAGCAAAGGGAACCTGGCAAAGCTGTTCAGCGAAACCCATCTCACAGCTGATGAGATGTGTCCCATCGCTTCATCTCTGGGCAGCATTTTTTCTGCTGCCCGTCAGCTAGAAATCCATTCCCGGATCCATTTGACAGAGACGTGGCCTGCTTACTCTGTTATGTGCTGCTGGTAGTAGGCACCTCTTGATGCCCACACTGCCATATAATTAGGTAACCTGTGAAGATTAACCTTTAGCTTAGCAGGTGTTTCACTGACAGCCAAATATGTCCCTCATTGTAAAAGTATACTAATTTGGGTCTGAAATTCCATCCCTCCTTGGGGTGGTGGGAGGATTCTTCATGGAGAACTCATAACTCATTATATTAGTTTGCAACTCACACCAGGTAGCAGTTACCCAAATGCAATCACAGTGAAGAATCCATAAGCTTTTTTCTGTGTGTCTCTCCATGTGTTTTGATGGTGTTCTGTGGGGCACTAAATCCTTTCCCAGGATGTTAGCATAGGGAACGTGACAGAGCCACTGGGGAGCTATTTTGGTCTGCAGGAGGCCCACAGCAGCTGCTCCAGCTCTGGCCAGATCTGGAGCACCACAGAGACAGCTGCTGGTGGGCTTTGCACTCACTGAGGATCTGGGGATGTTGTTCCCATTGCCTCGTGCTCTTGGCTGGAACCTTTCAGTGTCTGTACGCTGACCTTTGCGTACTTACCATCCTCTTACTGGAGTGAAAGGGAGGACGAGTTCTTGCCCCTTTGTTTCAGAGAGCAGTTCATTGTCCACTCTGTTTTCTAACACAAAATAAATAAGGAAATAATTTCATCATTATTTGTTAGTTTGGCTGGTTTTTAATAGGGATGTAGGACAGCTGCATGGAGCTCTCAGAGTTTCCTTAGAAAACCTCAGACCTTAAATACTGAAGTAAAGTCTTGGAGAGGGCAGAGAATGACAATGATGTACTTCGCTCTCTGTGATTGGCAAGACTGGCAAATGGGTATATAAAGTATTGCCCAATTACAAGGAAATCTACCATATGATCAATTATCCTTTAGTTTCATCACTTTACTAATATGTCGTTTTGGATTTGTGACACCATCGGACAGCACACGACCAAGGCTGGGGATTTGGCCTCAGTGGGGAATCTGCTCGGCCCCAAGCCTCCACCGAGTATCTCAGAGATGGAGGTGCCTGGGCAGAGGTGGGGGGTTAACTTTGCTCCCTTCCTCAGCAGATTCACGTTGCTAGGGTGAAAATAAGTATAGGATGTAAGGGGAATTATACATGGCTGAAAAATCCATTCCGATTTACAATTTAATTCAGAATATGTTTTTTTTTTTTGTTAGAAACCAGGAAAAACAAAACAACAACAAAAAAGCCCAGCAGTTCTAGGACCCCTGAATGCGGAAAGGTATTAATTTTAGCTACTTATCTGGCCCATTGCCTGGAATCCTCACACTCTAATATTTGCTTCTCCACCACCCCCAGAATGCAAAATGGGTGATTATCCTTACTTTACAGATGGAATCTGAAATACAAGGAGGCAAACCGTAGGGCCAAATTGTAGGCCAAAGCCCCATCTACTTGGCTTTTCCAGCTTGCCTTTCACTGTAACACAGCTTCCCCTTTCCCCCTTCCAGCTGCAACTTTTGTCGAAGGTTAGTAATCAGGATATGAAAGGTAAATAACGCTTTCCACCAAAGTAGCTCTGTTGAGATAAATACCTCTCTATGAATCAGGTTGACATCAGGAAAACAGCTGAAGACACAGTCTGAAGTTTCAGCCCCACAGGATCGTTAGGAATATTACTGTCCCGACCTAATGAGCTACCACTGATCCTAAACAATGTCTAGGACAAAAGACTGGAGGGGGATTGGCTGCCCTCACCCTGCTGCCAGCAGACTTCTGACAACCCATTAAGGTTATAGCTATTCAGCCCTGTTCAGACGGCCCTTTTTTCTTCTTTTTCCCCCCTAACAACTCCCAGCTAATGAGCAGACAGCGTTATTTTTATTTTGCACAAGGAATGTATGGCTAAATAGGCGTCTGTGCAAGGCTCTGGAAGGAGAGGAAGAGAGACCAGAGGTCTTTCAGAGATGTACCCCTCGCCTTCATCCGTCAGGCAGGGATGCTTGGCTGAGGAGCCCTCCTTGCGGGGACGGGTGAGGATTTGATGCCGAGTCTGTGGCGCGTTGGGCTAGCTGAGAGACAGTGGCTTGGCACAGCTGCTTCCCCAGTTTTGCAGAAAAGAACAGGGGAGGTGAAGCCAAGACCCAGCTTGGCATGTGCCTTCAGCTCCAGGCGCTCCTTGGACGCTGCCCTCGCCGTGTGCCTCCATCCACTTTTTACTATAAAAATTCCTGAAGGTGCCAGTCTCTCTCTCCCTATGCCTGTCCCCCTCCTTTTCCTTGTACTTTACTAAGTGATTGGAGTTGCCCTCTTCCTTTTGCACCTTCCCACCTCCTTCAAGCTCTCTCTTCAGCGACAAGCAGCATCACTAATTGCTTTTTAGGGTCTCTTTTCTGCTCACTGTTCAAAATTCACGGGGCATTCCCTGGCCCCATTATGCTCGTTTCTGAACCTTTTCAGCTTCTTTTACAAACTTAGCACTTTATGTGCTTCCCTCAGCCTTTGCAAAAAAAAAAAAAAAAAAAAAAAAATTTGTGGGGTTNTTTGTTGTTTTTTTTTTTTTTTTTTTTTTGGCAAGAAGGCCCCCCTCCCGCTGCAGCCCCCCTCCCTGCCAGAAAAGCACACGCACGGGCCCGCCTCCCATTGAATGGGGGGCTTTGTGTGGGGAATTTCCGGAACACAGCCCAGGGCTGGAGGCACAGTGTGAGTGGAGGGGCTTTGGGCAAGGAGCCTCCCTTAAGCCCACCCCATTACCACGGTCACTGTTTGCCCTGGGCTCTCTAAAAGGACTATTGTTGCCTGTTGCCAGGTATTCCCTAGCAACACTTAAGCCAAGCTGCCTCCTCTATTTATGGCAGAAACTTTTCAATGGTCTCCAAAACACGTGCTTGTCAACTTGGGAGAATACCTTCAAACAGACACAGAGGGGGAAAAAAATAATCCCAAGCACTTGCTTTAGTTGAAATATGTGTGTTGGGGGTGCTTTTCGATTTCTTGTCATTTACCTTGGATCAGCAACCCAAACAATTGCAATTTAAAAAAAAAAAAATCCCTCCCCTTCACCCTCCCCCAGCCCCAGTCCCCACACCACCGACCCGTTCTACTGGTGGGTGGGTTGGGGGGTGTTTATTAGATGGATGAGCCTTTGCTACACTTGGAAACTTATTGCACAAAGATTATTTTAAGATAGATTTTGATTTCTTTGTGTGTGACAGAGCCTTTACAAGAACCACCCAACTTCTTGTGTTGTCCACCGGCAAATGGCCTATTACCGAGAGGGGCATAGGGTTATGGAGGGGGACAGTTACATGCCTGTATAGCATAGACATAGCACCGCTGAGTTACATCACCAAACAGCTGAGGTAATCACTTGTGGTGGATGCTGGGTTTGAATACATAGAGGTATGCGTGCGTATTTATTCCAGGAAGGACATATTTCCACGCTTGCATTTCTGCAGTCAGTCTGTCAGCTATAGACATCCAGTAGTCCAGTCAAGTCCAAAGAGGGAATTAAGCTGCTGCATCTCCAAAAAGATGCATACACATTTTGATAACTGAGTGTAACAATGTGGGGGAAAAGACAATCTGTCACAATGTGACAGAAAAGCTCTTTATAGCAAGTCTCCCCTGACAGAAATAGTCTTTGCTCTTTGTGCGGCATGTCATACAAAGGGTTCTAACACAAACTGGTGTTTTTGCCTACTAGCATCATATTACTTGCAGATCGTGACTGCTACAAAGCAGTAAAGTCATTGTCACTGTTGGGAAAATCCTATCAGTTAACAGGAAAATGTAAGGTAAAGTCAGGATTTGCAATGACAGGTGAAGCAGCATGGTTCCCAACTTACAGTGAATTTCAGTGGGCCGAGAACATCTCTGAGCTGCCCACCCACACATCCATCCTAGCAGTGGCTTCATTCCCCCTGCCATGGAGGACAACACACTGATGCAGTGTCAGCACCATGTCTGGACTGATAACATGAAGTTTTCCCATCTGCAAATTCAGGCTGGATTTCCTGACGTGTCCTTTACAGCTTCAGTACACCAACAAGACATCCTGGCCTGGGAACGTGTTTCTTAGCTGTAACCTCTGAGCTGCTTTGGTGGTCCCAAGAGCTGAGCTGCACAGAGCCATGCAGTAGGCTAACGTGAAGTGGTTGCCCACAGTGCGGCCACCACGGGGGCCTTCGGAGCTGAAGCAAAGCCCCAGGCGTGAAATGGGACTGGTGCTTTCAGATAGCCTCGGGTCTGACTGACAGGGAAATACTATGCTGACTTTTGCTGCTCTCTTTTCAGAGTAGATGACAGATGTCAGAGTTGCCTCTCTTGTTCTGACTGAGGAACTGTAAATATTGTATACAAGCTATTCCTTCTGCGTGTGATCTGGGGCTGTGACCTTCTGTGGTGAGCTGTGTCAGGCTTGTAGGAAGATCAGAGCATATAACAACACAGTAATTCTCTTTTAAGACCTATAACTGTGGAAGTTACTCAGTCAATAAGAGTGTGTTCTTACTCCAAAATGACATGCACATTTTGTGAGAATATATCTTTTCCCAGGAATGGGTGCCAGTGTCTCCACAGAGAAGTGAAATAAAGTATACCCATCTTTCTGCAACTGGCCATTGTGCTTCTGCATTCCCATCCGCCATGGAATAGTCCCTGCTCTCAGCTTGGCCTTCAAAACTGAGTTTTGTTTCTGTTTTATAGAAGTACTGTAATTAGAAGATGCTACATTTCCTGTGTTAACGTATTCCCCTGCAGAGCTTGACATTAGAGTGAATGTAAATGGTTTCATGAAGTGCAAGATTAGGGCTGTTTAAATAATTGTTGTAATTGAAAATATGTGTATTATTATCTCTCAAGATGTTTTAGATTAAATTAATGAAGTTCACATCTGGAGGAGCAGATCTTAACCCTTTATGTGATTCTGATCCCTTAACTAGGTAAACTGAAGCTCAGAGTTTCAGTCCAGCCTTTATAACACAACTGTTCTTAGCTTTGAAAAATAATTTCTCTTAGCCCTTACTATATATTCTATTAATCTCTAGGGTACCGTCCTCAGTTTAAAGCAAATACAGAAAGAACGAGCAGTTTGATGTGTGGAAAGTCAGACCCATAGTCTCTGTTAAAAACAATAGAGTATACAAGACCTGATAGACATGCCTCTCTTGCCCTCCACTTAGTTAGCAAGCAGAATAAAATATATTAGAGGGGCAAGATTTTAATTTCTGGAACATATACCGTTGTACTTCTGCATTACCGCAGGCAGTGTGGAGAAAGGGCAATCCTGTTTCTTGCAACATCTCTCCCAGCTTCTTAGCTATTTTAGCCCCATTACCTCAATTTACCTGTCTTTGGCTGTAAAGGTGCTCAAATAACTTAAAAAGAGGCATGGAAAAAAGGATTCCCTCTAGACGGACTGATCACTCAGTGCTTTCTATTTATTTGCAAGGGTTAACTTCTAGCTCCTTTCTTTGCAACTGGCTGACACGCGTCCTAAAGGTGATCCTGTAATCTGGACAAAAATGATGGTTCCCAAGTAAAGAGAGAGATACAGCTCTAGGCAAGCTGTTCTTCTGTGGACAGGCTTCCTTAGAAATAGTTGTGATCATGCCAGTTTGCCTGTCTCAAATTGTATACTCATGACTTCCAAAATACCCCATGAAAATGGTGTTTGCAACTGTCAGCCACTGTTTGCCAACAGACAGCATAATTGTTTGTTACACTCATTTCAAAGAAATGACCTCCTAGCTCTGATATTCATTGCGTGTTAGTCTGGCAAATAGTCATTGGTATATATGCCAGTGCTTAAAGTAATTCTGGGTAATTCTGGGGCAGATTTTTCAGGTTCTGATGAAATTCATAGTTTTCTTGGTGCCTAGTGGAAAATTGCACACTTGCCCATGTTCCTGAAGCTACAATATTTTTACCTAAACTCACTTTCATCAAAGGAGAGGTCTGGCTTGTTACTCTCAGATTCCAAAACATGTTAGTATGTGTCTTGCAGCCATGTGTAAAAATCGCTAACTTCTTTAAAACTTGCATCCCAGTACTTGAACTCTAGCCCTCCAGTGCTGATCCATCACTCAAGACCAGAGTCTTTCCTCCTGGAACACCTGGACCACAAAAGCTGCAAAGAGCGAAGCTGGAGTGATTCTTATTCCTCCTGTATTCATGTGAAAGTCATTCTTGGAAAATAAACTGTGTCTACCAGTTGAATGTAATATGTTTGAAAACTGATGGTCACCTCAGTATGACATGTCCGTACAAATATAGTTTCTGCCTCTTTCATGCTACCAAGTCACCCAGTTTTGAAGAGAATGACTAATTTTCTCTACATTTTCTTTATTGTCTATCCTTATGGTTGCTGCACACTGAGCAGTATGCATAAACATATATACACAGGCACCACCTGGGAACTTACAGTTTGTGAAATGCCTTGGGATAAGAATTCAGAAGAAAGGAAGCCTGCCCTGTCCCCATCAATAATCAGTGGTAATATTTGAGCCACACCTCAGCTGAACCTTTTCTGAAAGCTGGAATGGTTTAAATTACTTCCCCTTCTCTGGCATGTGATCCTGTTTGTGCTCCTTTTTCTGAGTTGGTAAAGAAAATGCCAAAATCCTTCAAAAGACCTGCTTCTAGCAGGCTTCCAGTCTGACTGGATCCAAGGTGGTGTGCTAAGAAACCTGATGGACAACTCACTTCTTCATCCATAGTCCAGTTCAATTTGAAGACGTATGTGGCTCATGTCAAGTGCGAAGCTGACTCACTCAGATAACTGGCAATATGACCAAATTTGCAAAAGAGCTTTTCAAAAACTGACTAGTAGTTCTGAGTGTTCAGGGTGAGATACCTTGAAAGAGCTTGGCTTGCAGAAACATTGAAAACACCCTTCCAGAAAATGAACCCCCTGAAATGTTCCCTCTTGCATGTTCAGCCACTGTGGTCTTCAGACTCACTCATGACCTCTGAAAATCTCAGTCCAGTTCACCTTTAAGCAACAGTTCAAACTGAGGTCAGTAAACACAAGGAACCGAGAGGTGATGACCAGTCTGAAATAAGGTTGACCTCATCACACTGCCTAGCAGGCGGTTGGCTGTCTCACAGAAAATGCGTCCCACATTTAAAACAGCTGGTTCCAGTAGAAAAGCCAAGGACATAACTGTCGTGGGGGCTATGTGTCCCTCTCAGTGCTAAGCTTTCCACAGACAGTGGTGGAGGTCTCATGCCAGTGGGGATCCTTGCCTTGCTCCCATCCAAGTTACTATTCATGTTGACTTGGAGTTGCAGAGCAAGCTCCACTCACACAGAAAGCAATGGAAGATGTTTTTAAATTAGTATTTATAGTTTGTCGGCTTTCTCATCCTTTTCAGAATCACCTGGGGGCTCCCAGATGAAATATTTCCTCTGAATAGACCTGCTCTCATGGTTTTTTTGTTGTGTGGAAAGGGCATACTTTTGCTGCTTCCTGACTTACATGAATTCAAAGAAGAGGAGTCCCAAACAGACTTGGAGACACCATCCACCTGAGAGGCCAGGTACTGATTTTCGGAGGCACAGGCAAGCCTGGGCGCTAGAGGCCATGGCATTCTGAGAGTGAAATCTGAGAGGTTTAAGGGCTCCCCGCTGCTGCCTTGGCTTCACTCCCTGAGTCAGGAGGAGCGGTAGTTTCACGCAGTCCAATGATCCTGCTGCAGCAGCGGGTTTTTTCCTCTTTGAGAGTCGGTATCTTCTAGCTACTGATGAGCTCTCACTGTCCTGTGTCCCGTAACCTCTGCTTCAGGGCTGATAACCACAGGCTAGCAGAGCACCACTGAAAGGTTGTTGACCCCGATCTAGTCCATCCCTTTGCCCTGAAGGCAGTGTCAGCCACACAAGCATTCATAGATTAACAGACTTAAATGCACAGCAGCACTATCGTGGTTATCCAGCAGTGTGTTCCCAGCTGATTTTATTTATTTATTTACTTACATATTTGAGGCAAAGATTAGTTAAAAACCTACAAAATAGTAGGACTTCCATGGTGCATCACTGTGGATTGGCTCTTGGCATAAGGGTGAAAGCCCCTATACAGAGAGGGGCGGGTAAATGCTGCTTTGCTTGAATTTCGTCGTAGCCAGCGGTTTCTGACCCCTTCCTCCCCATCAGCCGGAAGCCGTGAGAGCTCTGAGCCTTCAAGTTATATATTGTATATTTCCTATTTGTATTCAGTATTAAAAATGTTTCTTTAAACAAGCACAAACATGTTGGGCTTTGAAGCCAGAGTGAGGGGAGGCTGCTGTAGCCTACAGTGGGATCAGAGAAAGCCCTCTTCCCAAAGAGTTTGGAGATATCTTGGTCATCACTCTGGGCATAGACTGAAGTATGATGTATTTGCTTAAGCCTGGATGCAGAGAAGCACTTACACTTGTACTTAAATCTGGAACCACGAAGGCTTTCCAAAATCAAGGTCTGAACGCATTACATACAGGCTTGAGAGATACCTTTCATTATGAGGGTACAATATTACTGTGAAGGTTCAGTGTTAGCAGTGGAGCTCCATCCTTGTTGAAAGCTTCCAAGCATTTCCATAATAACAATAATGATGTTGATAATAATAATAATAATAATAATAATAATAATAATAATAATAATAATAATATGATGTACAGAATGGATCTGCTATATGCCTTCCAATTCCCCTCCCCTCGAACCAGAGAAAAAGGAAACTAAAACTGAATGAATCATTAAAATGAATGTGACTGCAGTGAACTAATACCAGAACTCTTTCAGTTATGACTGAATTATTTGGATTGCATATAATAATTAATAATGGAAACAGGAACATATATGGATTATTCTGTAATTACGTTTCATAAGATAGCTGACGTCGTTCTGAAAGACTGTGTTTTTTTCTGTAGCTCTGCCTTCGCTTTTCCTGTTTGCGTTTATTTTTATTGAGAACAGCCTCACAAACAAGAACTATGGATTTTCCAAGATGACTCTCATCAGGACCCACATTTTGAATGAAAAAAGTTTATAAAGCTGTTTCTACAGGCAGTTTTTAACTGGGTACAAAGCCAGTTGAATCTATGAATAAATCCTCATAACCTATTCCTATATGGAAACTGAAATGAAAACAAAGCTTTCGCTTCAAAATCTGCTTAGATTTTCAGATTTCATTTATGGCACGGGTTTCCAAAGATTAACTTTTCTCTTTCAAACTGCATTAATAGCATTAGGCCTCAATTAATCAGATTCAAAATTTGGAAACAAAGAAAGTATTTTGTCTGTATAATCACTGAGAGGCCATATACCAGGATCTTTTCTAAGCAGCCTTTTTAATGATTATTTCGGTCCAGAATTTTTTTTTTTTAAAAAGAACCACTGAAATCTAGGCTTTGAATTTTGTAAATGAGCTTGCTGCCCAACGCACTTCTCAGCAAGATAAGGGCAGAATGGCATTTGCAGAAATGCTTAGCTATCTCTCTAACAATCCTGCTTGGTTGTGGGCCCCTTGGTAACAGCTTGGCAAATCTGCAAAAGGAATGCGACTATATAGTTTGTGTGTGGATTGTTGAGTCATTATAGCCTCCAAATTGCACAGCAGATCATTAATCATAGGCCAAGATAGGCAATCACTGCAGAAACCTGATGAAAAGGCTCCAGAATAATGCCTGCTAAATCATGTTTAACATGCAGACCTTGCCTGTGCAGATATGGAAAGGGGGAGGTAAGGAAAAAAATCATTCCCCTTTTAGGAAAGAAAACTTCTACTTATCTTTGATTTGCATTCAGCCCTCCCTCAATAGTCCTTAAGCCTGTTATTTAATTCATTTTGGTGCCAGGTCCCATCACAAAGCGAAAACCCTAACCAGGACCTATGCAGTCTATGACCTCCAAACCCCCTGTCTTTTCTTGTCAGTTCTATGTCATTTGTGCAGTTGAACTCCACCAATTTGAAATGCTGACCTCTTCCATAGACAACCTTATTCTCCTTGAGTGAAAGAAAGGGCCAAGGCCTACAAACCACTCAAGCGAGAGATGGCAAGAAAAGAGAAAAGTGGTTGACTCGTAAATCAATTTCCACAGCCCACCCAAAACCCACAGGGACAATAATGACGGTATTTTTAAAAAGTTGTGTTGTTGTGGTTTTCTTAATTGAGATCATTCTCTTTAGAGAAAGTTTTGCGCAAAGTAAAATTGTTTGTTCAGGGTGGAAAATTAGACTAGATCCCGCTCACAAGCCACTTCAAATCAGGATATATTTATATCAGACCACTGTTCCCACCTGTCATCCCCACAGAAAAGGACCACAGCCTCACAAACAGGTCTTTGTCCGTGCTGGAAGAGGTGGCAATATCTAAAGAAAGAGAAACATTTGGGGCACAAATGCGCACTCAGACCATACCGTACCAGTATGTGGGAAGAGCGATGGTACCTGGCTTTGTGCCGCACCATCTGCCCACGTGGACATAGCTCTGCAGCTCTGTCTTTGGGCCCCCCACAACCCCACACATGTGTCTGTGGCCTGTACCAAGCCCATGGTGTGCTGTAAGTGGTGAAGGAACATGCACACGTATGGGCTGCACCAAGCCAAGCACACGCATTGTGCTTTAGAGACACGTGAGCGAGCATCCAGGCGCACAAAACCACCAGAAACCTGCCCCTGCGCAGTGAGGTAAATTTTAAAGACCTATATTTCACTCCCTAGGGGTTTCATTCTAAGTTACTCGCTTGGGAAGGTTTCCTACTCCTCAGGTGGTCTCACTGGATTCAATGATTATGTCTTTGAAGAGCAGCTGCAGAAATTGTCTGGAGCACATCATGCCCCAGGCCCCCATCCCCACTAGCAGCTTTTAGTTTTCCAGAGGCCTGGTTCTGGCCATGCTGTTTCTTACTGGACAGTCACATCTCTGAGTTTAAGCCTGGGACACCCTTAAACAGCATTACCCATCTTCCCAATGGGAAGAAGCACCCCACCCCTGCCAGGCTGGTGTGTCTCAGTTCTGCTCTCCCAGGATCATAATCCTCTGGAGCACGGGACGACTACTTAGCCTCTGTCAGAAGAGGCAGGTCCAACCTTTAGGTTGCACATAACAAACGAACCTTTTAAGATTTCTCATTGATCGGGCTTAGTTTTAAATGCAGCCAAAGCTTAGTGTTGCTTACGACATGTTTAAACAAGTCCGTGGCAGAAAAAAATCTCTGGGAGGAATTAAATGCAGTAGCCCTGCCTTTGGGTCTGCACATCCTTGAGCCGTACATCACTGAAGGTGGTATCACCACGTGCTACCCCTTTCTTATTTTTTCCTTCAGTCTCCTGCGTTGGCCCTTTCTGGACTACTCAAACCTCCCCTCCAACTTCTCTTTCTTGAAACAGAATAATGGTACTTTGTGATCTAAAACCCCTTGACATCTCACAAGCAAAATACAGCGTGATGTGTTGTTATGGAGGTAAGAAAATTACTCCAGCAGACGAGAAGTACCTACAATGGCAGACTAACTCCTCCAAGGGACCTGGCCTGTTGCATTGGACTTTGTCAAAATTGATGTGAAAATGCTGACGGGATACAATCAATGGGAGGGCTTCCTCATCTGGGAGAGCAGATGCTCCGAAGGAATCTGCCTGTGGAGCCTGCTCGGCCCATGTGCCCCCATCAGCCCCGCGCCTGCTTGCCGTGGGGCTTACCGGCCCCTAGCCCTTGGGCAGAAGGGAGATTTGGAGCTGTTTATACCACTTGACCCTCCATCCAGATGACCTTCCATCATCTGGGGCCAGCTGATGCTAAGCAGTAAATTAAATTCAGTGGCATGCTGTCTCACTTCTCAATGGCGTTTCAGTGTGAGAGCCGGAGTCCATAGAGCAGGGCTCATTACACGCTGCTACAGCAGCTGGAGCTAAGGGGACTGTCAAGCTCATTACCTTTTATAATATGCCCACCGATGGAGCTAGGTGTGCTGTAGATGGATTTGTCGGAGGCCAGCACTTTTGTTTGGGGTTGAAGCACCGCGTTAATCTGACAGGCAAGGCTCCACATTATGCAAAAGGAAGAATTCAACAGGAAACAGATGCACGTGGATGAAAATAATCAATGTTTTCACAACCTGCACCTCTGAGTCCAGCGGCATCTGTAGCAGTTGAAAGGACATATCCTCTCCTTCCTCATCTCTTTTCCTCAGCAAACCAAGGCTTATGGCAAGCAGCTTGCAAAGTTTCATCCCAGTTTGGTGAAATCGTTAAATGTTAACCAAGTTTTCAGCAATAATTTTGTTCGCTTTCTTAGTCAACTCTGTGTATGTCATTGTCTAGCCCAGTAAATCAGAGACGATTTTACTCCTGAATGTCTGAAGTAATGCACCAAACCCTTTATTTAACTATGCTTATGAGTGTTTTAGCACACACTTCCATCCAAAGTTAACCTTGCAACACCGTTTTGTTTGGAGTGAAATGCAACATATTTCAATAATCAATGTGCATTCACCTAATTCGTCATAATCCAGGAAAAAAAATGTGACATGCCTGTAAAGGAGAAAAAATTGAAAAAATAGAGAAGAAAACCCACCTTGCCCGGGCTCCCTGGCTAGATAGCGCATATGGTGAATCTGTCCATAGATCTTTGGGGAAAAAGAACCTCAGACGTACAATGATGATGAAGTGAGAAGTACAAGGTCTGTAGCCTCGCTGGCTACTGTCTCTGTAGTACAGCGGTGGACAGCTGAACTAGCAAATTTAAGAATAACCCATTTGTCATTGCAAACTGTCTTCCTGGGGACCTCATTGCTTAAGATCTTGAAGGATAAGAGGCTGTCTCTGAACTTCTGAGCTCATTAGCACTTATTGGTTACGGCCGCCAGGTTACCGATGGTGTGCAATGTCTCTGCTAGTGGGTAAAGACAGTTTACAGAGCTCAGAGGAGGTGGGCTTAAGGAAATGGCCTGACATTGTAAACCTTGTCCTTTCTGTGCCCCTTGATTCACATTTCACACATCCCTCTTAGAAGAAGTAGGCTGTCGCATGGTAGGTGGGAACCTTACACAGGCCCATCACTGAGGTAGCCAATTTTAATTTCTGTTTTTCTTAAATAGGGAGATGGCAAGGATACGCGTGCGTTGTCTCAATTACTGCAGCAGCAGCTAGCAGGCATGCATTTAGCAGTGGTGTTAATAAGGCACATGCTCCTGGTCGTGTCTCACAGAAGTGGTTGTGCAGCCCTTGCTTCTTTTCATGCTGTGGTGGCATCTGGCACAGTTAGGTCCTTGTTTGGGTTATTTAATTGCTTCTTTGCCTGCCTTATGCAAACTACATTTGTAGCTAGGTCTGACGTGGGCTTTTGGGCACTCAGACCCATGACTGCACTGCAGTGAGTAAGCACTCTGCTCTGTCCTGTAGGTAGTATTTCACATAGTCACCCAGTGACTTTATTCAGTTCGCTGGTCCCCAACGTTATTGTCCCTCTGCATCATTTACCAATACAATTTTCACAAACAAAATTAGTCATTGCAATGTAGGTGTATGGAAGCCGTCCCACTCTGGAAGGATTCATTAAAATTCCCATAATAGTCTCCTTGTCAGGACTCTTGCCTGCTGTCTGGGAAGTATTTCAACAAGTCTGTCCTACTGTTGTGTTAATTAAACATTGTTCTATTTATAAATGCTCCATTGGTCAGTAGCAGTTCCCCACACAGAGAGCGAGAAGGAGTAGTGGTAACTAAAAGTGATGTGCCAAGAAGACAGGATTTGGCCATGCAGAGAAGCCAAGGGACAACCCAGACTGAGCAGAGTGCCCCTCGTGGACCTGCCATTGTCCTCATCACCTGCCCCTGCAGCCACGGTGGTCTTCTGACAAGAAAAATTGGAGCAGGGGAGGAAGGGAGGAGGTTTACTCACTGCTTCAGCCAGCAGCTATTTTATTTCTCTTTGTCTGTACGTCATAATCCCTTCACGGTAATTGCCACAGGAGGTTGTAGAAGGAGAAAATATATCTGGGTTCAGAAAGAGTCCAGGTAGGTGAATGGAGCATAAAGCCATCATCCTTCTGTGCTCGTCTTGCACTCCCGCAAGCCTCCTCTACCAGCAGTTTGCACAAATACATCTCTCTTCTGACATATGCGGGGACACGAGGAGAGGGAGGCGCAGGAGCCCCAGGTTGCTGCTTGCTGCTACAGGATCATCTCCTGGAGCTGGCACTGCCTGGGTCTCGGGGGTGTCTGCCCAGTGCTGCTCCTTCTGTGTGCTCCTGTTTTGCTCATCAGCAACCCTGCTCTGTGCTGACGTCCTGCCCAGCAGCACGCGGCACGGCTGTTTGGTAGGGAGCCTCTCTCCCTCTCATGATTACTGTGAACTTCTGCCTTAGCACCTTGTACTGCATCCTGTGATAGTGCAGGTCCATGCTGTCCCCCATTCTGCACAGGTGGGGGCAAATGCCAGCATTTTTACCCATCTCCTACAGGCTCACTGGCCTCAGAGACAGGAGAAGTAGGCTACCATCCCCACCAGCAGGGCCCTAAGAGGCAGAAGCCAAATCTTTGGTGAAGCTCAGGGGACTTTAGGATTCAGACGGGTAGCGTTTGCAATGAGATACTTCTGAAAGTCATGTCTGTGCTTTCTCCTTGGTTTGCTGGTCTCTTTCTGCCCCACACCTGTTCTTGATATACCGTGCTGGTGAGGGATGTGAGAGTACCTGGATGAAGATGTCTGCAAATAGATAATTATCCTGGAGGCTGGTTCAAGCTGTAGCTCTTGAGCTGCTGCAGCCCCAGATATGAGAAGCAATAGAGGCTAAAGAGGAGACCAAAGCTGTGGAGAAAAAGGAAGCAAAAATTTGACAGCAGAAAGTGTATAGTGCTGCCAGGCTCATCTGTGGACATACAACCCTCTGGAATCTTACCTGGGTGCTCAATTCCAACTTCAAACCATTGAGCATGCAAAATCTGTGAAGACCACATGAAACATTGGGGTTCATCTGAGTGGCAACACAGCCAGTGAGACGTGAGAGTTAAGCTGAGCTTTTTTTTTGGCAGGATATGAAACACTGTAAGTCTCCTTGCTAGGTCAGGGCCCGTAGCTGAGCAGACCAACCTGATGTGCATTATAATAACTTAAAATGTGGTTTTCTATGAAATTTAAAACAGGATGAAGCAAAGTGTGTCCCACTGCCTGTTCTTCAGCCTCTTGGGTCAGCAGCTCCAAATGCAGTTTGTATGGCGTGGAGAAATATGCACAGACTCTGATTAGAAACTTCAAGTAGATGACTCAGGTCTTTGAAGAATACCCTTCATCCGAAAGTCTGAAGGGGTTATTAATAACCAGTGACCCTTTGCTTGTTACCAACAGTCTGACGTTATCCCATATATTGTCTGAAAGCTATTGCTGTCCCATAGTGACACAGTAGTGGATACGGGAGAGGTCGTAGATTTTGTGTTGACTGGTTATTGCCATCGTTCGCTGGTGTATCTTCAGAGACGCAACAGCGAAGACCTCCAGTACAGTGAGGCATTTAAGCACGTGCTTAAATATTACCGACACTTAAGCGGGCAGGCTGGCCTCCTCCCTGGCTCAAGGAAACCCTCCATCACACTCTTGCAGGCCCTTGGCAAAGCAGGGTGGGGAACCTCTCCGTGCTGTTGTCCGGGCTGTGTCTGTCTTGCATAGGATGCAGGACTTTGCTCTCCCGCGCTGTCAGTCGGGCGCCTTTCAGGAGCACCGTGTTCACTTCTCTGAGTGCACACGTGAATTATTGTTTACTCAATAACAAATCAAACAAATTCCCTCTCCTATTCAAAGCAAACCGCAATGATAAAAGAGGGCTGATTTCCAATATTATTAGCGCCGATTAATGTCTTCCCTTCACTTGACTGTCTTTGTTTCACGTACAGGTGGCTTTTTTTTTTCTTTTTTCTTTTTTTTTCTCATTTAGAAATGTCATCGCCACTTAATTAGCAATGCGTTGTTACCTGAAAGTAAGAGCAAGCCTATCTTAGGCCATATGGCAAGGTTTTAATCTGCACTGTCATGGTATAATCCTGTCGAAATGGCTTCCCTTTTCAGTGAAAACTGCATTTCACACTTTACTAATATGGGGCTTTTCCTTTCCTGTTCCAGAGTAATACAGCCCTGCCAGTGCAAATTAAAATAGCTCACAGCTCCAGCCAGCAGCAGGAGGGGAAAGCGAGCAAGAGAGTGGTGTGGCTGGAAGGGAAGGAGGAGGGCCCCATCCCAAAAGGGGAATGGGGGCTCTTTCTGGGATCTGCTTCTGTGGCATTGGACCAAACAGAGTTTGGGCTCCATTTCAGAAGACAATCTCTAGCCCTATCGCAAAGGCCTGGATGACACCACTGGGGCTGATTATAGGGGTCTTTGTGATTTTTACTTTCCTTCCCGAGTGCTGTTAGGAATTTCTAAAAGCAGAAAGCAAGAAAGCAACGTGTTACTGCAAAGTAGGAGTGACCAGCAGAAAACCCGGGTAACTGGACTGCTGTACTAAGAGGGTTGAAACACACAGCCTGGTGGGTCACATTTTCAAAGGAATTTTGCTCCCGAGCAGCTTCCAGGTAACATATAGGACAACATACAGATGTTTGCTCTGATGTTTTAGGGGAAGTGAAGCTCTTCTGGTAAAAAACGTGACTGTTTCTTTTTGAGGTGGTAAATGAGCACAAACAGGATTGAATCCTTCTCACAGTGGGGTGGAAGGAAATATGGATTGTCTGTCCCCCAGAAAAATAAACCAGACTATTAATATGCACTGGCTCTTCCCGCAGCACTTTGCAGAGGAGCAGAGTCTGGAGCAGTGACCCCCTTGGTCTGGCCGGTCTTCTCACCTTCTCCTAATGCTGCATATGCCTTGGCGCGTGTGAGGAACTACTCTGTTTAGCAATTGTGGGTCTCAGGCTAAAACAGATTGAGACAAGACCGAATCACAACCAGCGATGAATCTAGATAGCTTCAGTTCAAGATCAATGCCTTGTCACAAAAAAAAAGCAGTTTTCCCTTAGTTACGCTTCCCTGTATTTTCACCCAACCTCTCCCCTTGCAGTTTCATATAGTGCGTAGCAGGTAGGCAGGTAGAGGGAGAAAAGGGACCTCATGAAACTTTTGCCCTCTCGTAGTGGTTGCTTGTGTTTGCCGAGGACGGAAGTGTCAGAGCCAATGAAGGTACCAGCACGCAGTGGGCCTCTTCCTTTGCTTACATCCTTCTGGGGACGTATCTGGCTCCAAAGCCGCAGGAAACACCTGCCTTCCCTGAAGGGGGACAACACGCACCATATTGCCTGGGTGCTCTGTGCTGCTCCAGGGTGTGCGTGGGATGGAGGGCTGGGGCTCCCAGGGCTCTTTCCCTGTGGGATGTGTAGGAATCACTCAGCTCTCCAACCATGGGCAAAGTCTGACTTGTCTTTCTTTCACATGTTGTCTGAGCTGTGTTGCTGTGTCCCTTTACTGGTATAACCCCCTGGAACACCTCGCATGGTATTTGGAGAGACTCTTTTTTCTCCGGTCACTTCCTATTTTGCTCTAATTTTATTTTTTCAACCCATGTGCAAACACTACGATACACAGCAATACTCTCCTCTCCTCGTCTCCATCCCTTTTTGCAATGGGACAAAAAAGGCAACAAGGAGTGGGGGGAGGGAAGGGGTTCAAGTCGTGATCTGACTTTTACTTACAGTAAGAAAAGGAGCAGAGCTCTCTTGTAATTGAGATGCTTGAGAAAAATCCATGCTTTGGCCAGGAAAGTCAAAGCCAAGGTGTTCACTTACAGGCAAGCGTAAGGGAGGTTTTAAATAGTTTGTAGTCCTTGTCAGTAGGTGTTTCACCAGGGGAACAGACTCGAGCATGTGGGTATCAGGTCTGGGTAGTTAAAGCTTTACATTTGAAATATGTTTTCCTAAAAAATCTAGATGGCAAGATACCTCTTGTGCTATACATGAGCACAGCTCCTCTGGCATGAGGTGCTTCAGCCCTGGTGTGGATCAGCCACACCGGACATCCGCATGGCCACAGGCGCGGAAATCTTAGCGTGCGACTTTGGAGAAAGCAAAAGGTGGTAACAGCTTGGCCACGCTGCTGTTTCACCGGGCGCCTCGCTTGTGCTTTGCAGGACCAACGCGGGAAAGGGTTGAAGATGCAGAGACACAGTGTGAGTGCGTGTGGTGGTCCTGAGAGGAAATATAATTCTGGAGCATGAAACAGAGGGATGAATACCAAGAGAGAACACCCAGCTGCAGGTTCTTTCCCCTTCTTTTGCTAGCTTTTGGATGAACTGCAAAGCCGAGGGGGACTTTTAACAGCCCGGGCCTGTCCATTTGTCTCTCTCTCTCTACTTCTCTGTCCCTACCCACACACCCCCCCGCCCCTTCCCTCCTGCAGCTCTGGAGGGTGGAGGTGCGATTCGCTATGCCAGTTTTTTATTTCCAGCACGCTTGACAGGCTGGGCGAGGAAGGCGTTAATGTTTTCTGACAGGCCCCCTCTAATTGTTGGAGCTTTTCTTCTCTGCCTTTTCTGTGAAATTCTGACTTAGGCGAGCAGCATAACAAAATGCTCTGGCATTGAAATGTGCGCTTGCGGTACACTGGGCTCGGGGAAACAGCATTATTCATGAAGATTTTCAGCTGTTTTTGTCTTTTAACTAACCTTTGAGTTTGATCAGAGGCTAGCCGGGCTCCCTTTCTCAAAAGGCGGTCTTGGCAACCCGACAATGGAGCCAAACTGTTTTCCCTGTTAAAGAGATAACTATGCCGTTGAGTTGGTACATGGGGGAAATTAATCTTCAGGCGCATACAAATGATAGCTTTACCTCGGTCTGCAATTGCCTGCACGGGATTATTAATAGGACGGGGGTAAGGAGCAGGAGAAATTCAGTCTGAGGCAGGGAACTTAAAAA
>VZSZ01003290.1:26583-108237 GCA_013398815.1 Ibidorhyncha struthersii | reverse complement strand
GCACAGCTCATGCAGAATATGGAAGTGACTTTCTCACCCTGTAGCCTATGGCTGCATTTAATAGCAAAGTCTAGCAGCACTCCTCTGAATCCCAAAAAACAGAGGAAAGATCAGAAGGCAGCATAGCCTCCTGCTACTGCTGAACACAAAGAATCTCCTTAAGTGCAGGGCAGAGTATTCTGCTCTCAGCTCAGCTCTACTCAGCTACATGCTGATGGAAAGGTCTGAATGCTTGCTTTGCCCTGACTGTGCACCCACCACATCACAACAGCTTGTTCGGTCAGGTCCAGTTTTAAGGCTGGCACAATGGGTAGGAATGACTCTCTGCAACTCTGCCACTAACATGACAGTCACTTCCATATTTTCACACCTGTATTTGCTTCATTGATCATCCCAACTATGTAAGCTTTCTGGGGCCGAGAGCCTCTCTACCGTATACAGGCACAATCTAACCTGCAGCATTCCTCATGGCCACAGATAATTTGGGGAAACTTCAGCCACAGCTCACGGCACAGTTTGGGAAAGGCACTCCACAGAAAGATAGGGAATCTTGTGGTCTTTAGTATTTGCACTGAAGACCGAGCTACCGGAATTCAGTTACATGGCAATATGAGCTTTTCTCAAAAAGGAAATAGCTAGTCTCCCTAACTGCAGGAAAAGCTTGAAGGCACATTCTGAAGCTTGAAATGTCAGACAGATAATAAAAAATTTAAAAATAAATGGTTTGGTGGGGGATAAGTTTGCAGCTGATTAGTATTTTAGGTCAGTTGTGTTCGTTAGATGCTGTGAGAGTAGAGAAGCAAGAAATAAGGTGTTTGATGAAACACTGGGAAGTCGTGACTGGACAGGTATATCAGAAATGCCTCCAGAAATGCAACATGAGGCCACATGCATCCTCACCATGTCCCGTACAGGTCATAGCACTCCACCAAAGAGCTTGTCTGGGAGCATTGTCTCATAGGCACAGCGTGTAACAGACAAGTACTGTGTACTAAGGCTACAAAAAGGTGAAGATCGTGAGACTGGATATTATCTGTATAGAAGAACAACAACCTTTTTTGAAAAATGTGTCTCCCCCCTACTCAGAAATCAAGGGTAGGTGGGTGGGGTGTATTTCTGTGATTTGTTTGGGGGCTTTGGGGGTTTGATTGTTTTTCAGTTTGTTTGTTTGTTTTTTAAAGAGATGGTGAATTATACTCCAAGAAGCAACTACAGGTATGCAAAATGCTGCCTGTGACTTTCCTACCTACTCTGTTTTGCAGCACCCCTTTTACTATATAAAAACCTCTTGGCTACTCAGTGAGGCAGAGTTCATGTTTTACTGCCCATGTTTGGCATTTATGGGATCCATCCTCAGTTCAAGTGCTTTAGCTTATTGCTAGAGACAACAGGTGCCAGTAGCTGGAATTTCAGAGCCATTTTAGCCAGAACAGCCCAGCCGCATTTAGTCTGGCTTGAACAGAGGTTCATTCTTCTGAGTTCATTCACCAAACTGATAAAAAACATCCTGAATTTTCAGAAATATTTAGTCCATCCATTTCACTGAAGCATGGATTAAGCTGCTAAAAAAATTATTTCATTTCCCGTTGTAAAAGAAGGTGGGTTTTCCCCCATTAGAAATCTTAAAAAACTATTATACATTCTATTGCTCCAATATCATGTTTTTTAAAGCACAGAAAATTAAGAAAAACAGGATTTTACTGAAAATTAATTCTGTCTCAATCAACCTGGCTTTTGAAGAAGTCCTGGTTTTGATACAGAACTGACTTTTGACCTAAAAACTGCTCACAAGCACATAGTGCTGTCTCATAGCCATTCTTTTGCATCAAAGAAACTGAGAATTATACTTGGAAAGGACAGCGAAGAGTTAAAAATATTCACCATTTCCTGAGAAAAACTGTAGAATTTCTTTAGAGAATAAAGTATAATTGCCAGGCATTGATAAATTGTGTACGAAACACTATTGATGATTCATACCGGTAGAACTTGCTGCTAAATAAACTCTGACCTTGATACTCAAGAGACCCACTTAGAACATCCTGCAAGACAATGATATATTTCTCCACACTAACCTTTGTGAGAAGTCTGCCTCTTCAGCGCCTTGAAACAAGCTAGTTCCAATTAAAGAGAAGTGGAACTGTTTTGTACATTTGTTTTAGTGACAGGATACGCAGGGGTTATGATGTCATAGTGCCAAGAATACCGGGCAGGAAAAGCTGGGTATGGGCTTTCTTCAAATTTCAGATATGTATTGTTGCAACACTGCAGAAAATATTTCCTTCTTTATGATAAAAGCTGAGCTCTTAGAGGGAGGGAGAGGGAGAGAAAATGGCATAGAAGCTGAAGCTTGGAGCTGAAAGGAGGCAGTGGTGTCCACATTCCTGACCAGCTCTCACTGTGCAGCAACAGACACGTTATTTCACTTTCCCACAGTTCAGCCTCTCAACTGCAATGTGGAGAGAATAATACAAACTTTCTCCAGCTTCTAGCTTGTTAGGTCTTACCTTCTGCATAGGGCACTCACATATAACACAATTTGGATTTATCTTGCCAAAGGGGTAACGCTCAGTAAAGGAGCAGTCAACAGAGAAGACCACCACGAGATGGCAGTCTTCAAGGACAACTATCTCACTCAGAGAACTGAAGTCCCTCCTGCTAAAGGCAAGACAGACACTAGGGAGAAGGAGAACAGAAAAAGACCAGGAGGTTTTGGATGTTGAACTTCCTTGTCTCAGCCTCTGAAGTAGAGCGAATCAAAATTTTGAAGGGGAATCTGCAACCCATGGAGGAAAAGACTCCACATTGCTCCTCAGTTGGCCATGCTATGCTGTTCTAGTGGTATTCTCTCCCACACAATATCAAAGTTTCATGTCCAAACAGGCAGCAGTACAACTAGAAATATTACCTGTGAATCTAGGGACTGAGGATTGAACAATTTAATTGACTTATCCATGTCTTTCTCTTGTAAACACTGTCCACCATGGAACATATATCCAGAAAGTGCCCAAGAACCCCACTAAATGTGTCACAGAACACTTGACAGAACCAAAACAAACAGATGATCTTCCCAGCATTCTTTGTACAGACCTTCAGTACAAAACACAAAAAGCCACACCTATATCCTGTGTCACTTTTCCTTTGCAATTGGAAAATGAGTCTATAGAATTCTTTTTAGATGTATTTAAGGTCTTCTGTGCATTGAGTGTTTTGGGGACAATCACGTAAGAGAGGCAAGCCTTGCAATGGGGAAAAAAGGGAAGACTTTTAGAGGCATTTCTTAATCCCTGGATCTGCGTAGCAGGGAGAAAGGTGGAGGTATTGACTTTGCACTCTCAGATGTAAACTCCGTGATGAACAGAAACTCCATCCTTTCAGTAAGAAGCTCCTGAGGAACCAAGCTGTGAAACATGGCCTTTATCCTAAAGCTTCAGGCAGTCTAGGCTCAGGATGCAAAGAACAGCCAGGATGTACTTGCTCAGTGTTGAGCAGGAAACCCACAGAGCAAGAGAGGACAGATGCAATTGTACTCATGGAAATGAACAGCTAAGAAAGTGTGCCATGGCATAGTTTGTTCGAGGAGCTGAAACACAAAAGGAGGCAGGAACAAGAGAAGAAGTAACAGCGATGGAAGCAGATGGGATGTAAGGGATGTTTCATAAGGTAGCATGAGAGAGACATTAACATGTTTGAAAGCAAAGGGAAAAGACAGGTACTGATGCAGAGAAGCATGAAGGAATATAGGAAACAGCATGGCTAGTGAGGAAAGGGAACAAGGAGAGTCAAGGGATTTGCATTCATCCTGATGTATCCTGAAAGGAAGTCTCAAAACATTTAGTTTTTGCTGTGAGGGAAACTCTATTCTCCAATCACATCCAAAAGGAAAAGTGAGCCTGGTGAGAAGTCAGTTCTGAACTTCGCCAGTGTGCAAGGCGATTTGCTTTGGGCTGTGTTTTTAAAGCCTGAGTGGTGTCCAGCTCTGCCTATGACTATAAAATAATGATGACAGAAATTGAACCATAAATGAAAGAAAGAAAAATCCCTTGCGTCATGGCATTTCCTTTATGAATCACTGTTGCCTGCAGGTGAGGGCTTCTTGCCATATTCCCAAAGTACAGCAAGTCATTAGTAAATCCGGTTCTTACCTCAGCTGCAGTCAAACTGAAACAGGAAAAACTCAGCTCTGGGAAGGACTGATGAAGTTAACTGATAACTTTTCTCCTGTTACCTTGCTATTTATTTTTAAGATCAGTCCTGCTTGCTATTAAAAAGAGACAACAATTTCAGGTATTTAGGATGGATTCCATGGTAATTTTATTTGTTCCAGTTAAGTAATTGAAACTCTCTTTCTCCTGCAAGCATTCGGTGATGAAAAAGACTAAAAAATTTTGATTGCTTGTTTTACATACAGAAATGCAGTATGCATAAACAATAATGAGTAGTAAATAATTTTTTTTTCCTAGCTCCAACCTTAGTTCTATAGAAAAAGTAACTTTAGCTGGTTGAATGCTAGATCTCTCTCCTCCACCTTTCAAGTTTTATGCTTGTTAAAGACACTGCATGAAGTTTCATTATTAAATGAAGTTGGAAAATGAAACTTCAACTACTAGTTTCTCTGCAAGACAAATGGTCCCACTGACCTTTTTGAACCCAAAGGTTGTTATTACAGATACTAATTGTTGTTGGCTGTTCTCTCCTACTTTCCAGATCTGCTGCTGCCGTTCTCAGAAGATTCAAATGAATTCACCTCATTTGTCACTTCTCAGAACAGACTTTTATACATTGCTGATGGTTTAAAAGCTGTTGCGGCAGGTTTCCACAGCGACTTTTATATCTTCAAAAGAAAATTTGCACTTGAGGAGGAGTACATACAATGCACAGAAACCTACTATTAATTACAGGCTTTTGGGTAATCTTCCCCATACTTAGAGGGGTTGTACATTTTCCATTTCACTTTGGCAGAGGCTTCACATCTTACAAGCTCGTGGGTTTTGCATTCATATGGATTAAAGGGAACAGGCTTCCTCATATTTCAAGTCTAGAACCAAGTCAAAGACAAAAGACACCTCCAGCTCTCAGCAAGCCATGTCCTATTGAAAATCCATGTTCAGTTTAAGATGTAATGTTACAAGGTGCTCTTTGTTCAATGGGGCATACATTATATTTCTATTTTCATAATAACTTGCTACTTCCAGTATGTATTATCTTACATAATTTGGTCCATGCAAGTTGATAGGAATTCTTCTCACTTTGGAAAAGATGCAGTGAACTCAGAAAATTGCTAACTTTTAAATTAAAAATGCAATGGCAAATATTTAGTGTGCAGCCCAAACAGTTTAACAGGAAAATGAAGAAGGAAAAAGAAACTTGCTATTACAAAAGTCAGTGTGACATAGGAAAGGGTATTTACAAAGAAAAAAGCAAAAAAACTCTGGGAAAGTGAAAACTCAATTATTATTGTCACTTTGCAGAAAAATCTATACTACAGCCAGATCTGATGAGAAAATAGAAGTTCTTTCCAAAAGAAATGTTAATTTTTCAATGTTTTAGGGAGGAAACAAAAAATACAGAAACGCCAGTTTCCCATGGAATAGGGTTTTCCAACAATCCCATCAGAAAAAAACTGGGAATTAGTTGGGTCTGAGGCTCCAAGCTGGCTGTCTCACAATATAGTACTGACAGAAACTAGCTGCCTCTGTCCTTTCTGCAGTTGCTCACGTAGCAGGTCTCATCTGTAAGGCAGCCCTTCACCCAGAGAAGGAAGCATAGAGATGAGATCTGTTTTCCAGTACAGATTCCAAGCAACAATGAGATTTTGTAGGTGAGAAATTTCCTATGGGAAAATCACTCCCTGAGAAAACATCAAGAATATGCCTAACAAGTATGGTGGAAAGGTTGAAAATGCATGTCCTTTAGAACAATTTCAACTGCGTTGCAGGCAGGATTTTGAAACCATAGGCCTGACCTGTATTAAAACCAAAATGTCTCACCAATTGCATCACCTTGGCACAGTGATGAAAACGTACACCACCACACATACACAAATATACTTCAAATTAAATAAATGCTAAAAAAATAGTACAATTTGTTCTGAACTTCAGCCTTAACTCCACCTCCAAATTAAAGAGCTTTGTAGACAGAAACTTTGAGACATGGACTACATTCATATTTTCAGAAAGGTGCTACAGACCAGCATTAGCTAAATCCAGACCAGCTGGTTCCAAAGCTTCCCAAGTACCTGCCTTATGTCGCGACTGCAGTCAGCAGTGCATTTGGCTAAGGTACAAACCTCTCAACAGCAACTCTACCCGCAATACTCTACTCACCTCAGCTGCCTGATGTAAGAAATTAATATCAAACAAAAGTTGGAAGCATTCATTCAATATAAAGTGGGTAAAAGATAATCATTCCAGTGTCAAAAAATGGAGCCAAAACTATCTTCCAGGTCACATCTGTGTGTTTACAGAAAGCCAGCATGTTTGCTAACATGAACCCAGCAGGCTGCAGAAGTAAATATTATGTCAGATAATCAGTAAGATACAAAGAAACTACTACTTAGACAAAAACATAATTACAATGTCCTGCCCAAAGGAGTCTGCACAAAGCAACAGAACTAAGAGCCATTGTGATACCATGGAAATATTTCAAAGGCGGGATTTTTCTCATGTCATAGAATCATAGAATAGTTTGGGTTCAAAAGGTCATCTAGTCCAACCCCCCTGCCATGAGCAGGGACATCTTCAACTAGATCAGGCTGATCAGAGCCCCATCCAGCCTGACCTTGAATGTTTCCAGGTATGGGGCATCTACCACCTCTCCAGGCAACCTCTGCCAGTGTTTCAGCATCCTTGTTGTAAAAAATTTCTTCCTTATATCTAGTCTAAATCTACCCTTTTTAGTTTAAAATCATTACCTCTAGTCCTATTCAACAGGCCCTGCTAAAATGTTTGTCCCCATCTTTTCCGTAGGTCCTCCTTAAGTACTGAAAGGCCGTAATAAAGTCTCCCAGGAGCCTTCTCTTCTCCAGCCTGAACAACCCCAACTCTCTCAGCCTATCTTCATAGGAGAGTTGTTCCATCCCTCTGATCATTTGTGTGCCCCTCCTCTGGACCTGCTCCAATAGGTCCATGTCTTTCCTGTGCTGAGAGCTACAGAGCTGGACGTAGTATTCCAGGTGGGGTCTCACCAAAGCAGAGTAGAGAGGCAGAATCACCCTTCCACTGATAAATTTGGAAGCATTCCAGTAGGTAATCTATCACTTCATGATAAAAAATGTAACACCTTTGAGGCAGTGCATATCTTAGTATCTTCTATTTTTGGTAATATAATGGAGTGCTGGACCTCTTAGAGAGTTAATTTAATACAACATAAAAACGATTACGCTCACAACAAGAAGAATCTATAGAGATGAAATAATGAGGCACAATGCAGTGAATTACAGACATTATATTAATAGTGTTGACATTATTGGTGGTAATACTGTAACATACAATTTGCGACATCATGCCCTAGTTTATTTCAGCAGAGAAGTGAGTCTAATAAAAGCAAATCAGCTCTCACTGGACCTGAAAGTATTTTTCATTTCCCAAAGGAGTGCTTCAATCCTTCAAATCTTCTCTTTAAGGGTGGATCAAAATTGTTATTTGGAAAGCTGGCTAAAACAGTGTTGACAGCTGAGGAAGTGTTAGGGGGCCGGGGTTGAGAGAAATATTTGGTGGGTTTCTATTTCTTTTTTAAATTTTGTTTCTGCCTGAGTTGAACACAAACTTTTCCCTTCCTCTCAGAAAAACAGAATGCTCACATCAGCTCCAGTTCCATGCACATACACAGACTGGGCTGAGAATTTATGCCGCTGTTGTATCAACTCCACAGAGGTCTGATGCCATCTCTCAATGCTGCCTGTCCTGGATACAGAACTAAAGAGCTCAAAAGAAGCAGGATCTTTTTTCTTGTATATCTACTTTTAGCCTAAGCCATAAAACACAGAGAAGGCAGCATGGCCAGCAATGACAAACAAGAACATTTGTCTGCAATCTCAAAGAGTTTTGAAGTGGCTTTGCAGAAAAAGGTCAGCCCCTAGTGATACTGGTTTTACATCCCTACTAATGAGGCCATACATACGCGTTTGGTCATTTTTTCCCAGGACAGCAGAATCTCAGGAAGATTAGTTTTCACTGCAAGCTGGAGCTTTACAGTCTCTGGGAGTGCTCAACTGGACACATGCCTTTCTTTTATAAATCTCTCTCTCTTTGGGACATGGTCTCAAAAGCAATGACATGAAAGATAGGAAAGATACGTAGCTGTGTAAACACACGGCTTATTGGTACTCTCTGTAGCAAGAGACAGAAGAAGGACAGAGAGGAGGTCAATAACTTGGACATGAGCAAATCTACATTTGGAGAGAAGGCAGAGTACAGTACTCTCAATTACCCTGCTCCTCTGGAGAGCTGATACAGGGGTAATACAACACAGCACCTGCTTTCCTTGCTGGAATGAAGACCAGAAACATGAAGCCTCATCCAAGCACCACAAGAGTAAGAGGAAGGGAATTTCTGATCAATAGACAAGCAAAAAGCCTTGGTGAGGAGTCAGTTAACACAGGGGACAGCCACAAGAGTCTTATATGTGCCTGCATGGCCTTAACTACACTATGGACTGAGCTGGTAACCATCAATCCCCCTTTCCAAAAAGGCTTCCACAGATAATTTGGTGACTGAGCTAGTTGGTGAGTTTCTGACTGCCAGACTCAGGAACTTTGATCTTCAGCTTTTAAGGCACAGCTACTCTGCACAGCTACTCTGCACCTCCCTGGCATACCTCATCCTCCACACGAACTGTTCTCCTAAACAGAATACATTCTAGGAGTGCATCCTTGACCATTCACATAAAGTCATGGATGCCTATAAGCAAGCAGCCACAGGACCCTCAGCAGATGTTCCTTCAGTAGTCCCCATCACAACTATGATTCTCCTCTTCTATCACACCAGAACAGTATCGATATTAAATTAAGTCCTGAAGTTAACTCAGAAGGACCAAATGTCTGACCACTATTCTCCTTAGAGAACATACTCTGAGTTCAAATAGTTGTCCCTCAAGGAACAATAAGAATTACAGTAATCCTCAGTTGTTTGTTGGGTTTGGGTTTTTGATTTTTTTTCAAAAAGTCACTTTTTTCACAGAAGCTGGCAGGTAGGAAAAAATTGCTGCACTTATTAGAACACAGACGGGGGAAAAAGAAGGAAAAAAATACATCTGGAAAAGAAGAGAAAGTTAGAAGCTGATGCAGCGTGGTCTGGTGGACCTCCTTTGTCAAGCATGTTCTCTTGTCTTTCCCGGCTGGAAATACGTGTTTTTATTCATTACAGAAAGAACAGAGAAGACTCCATAATTATTCATTTGATACAAATATAGAATAAATTGATCTTTGCACATCACATCACTTCAGACTTTAAATACACAGAGACATGTGATTAAATCAATATTCTCAAAGGAGACAACACTCTCTAATAGCTGGCTTTAATAATCATAATTTTGCAACCCACTGTGCTTTGAACACAGGAATGAATTAGCTACGGCAAAGCCAAGTCCTTACAGGAAGAAGGTAGGCATTAGTATATCGTAGTCTTTTTTCAGCTGTGGAAACTGAGGCCAAGGGATTACTGGTAGCATTTACAAAAGGAGGTAGCACTTAAATACAATGATCCCTCTGGCTTTTTGTTTACTCCTACAAGAATAAATGCCTAACTCACTTCTGAAACAACATTTTAGTAAACAAAATCATTTAATGGCCCAAATTCTATAAGGATGTTTGAAATCTCTCAAGATACAGGTAGTCAAGTTTCCTTAGCTGTCTAGTACTGCCAGGAATGCTATTGGCTTCCCTATGCTTACTTTTAAATGCATACCTTACTTTTGAGACTGGGTTTGCCCACGCTGCTGAAAACATTACTTTTTCTCTGTCTCATCTGCACTGTTTGCTGTTGCTCCTGTTGGTCAGGCTCTCTATTGCCAATGTGAAGAGATATATACAGCCTAAGAGCCGAATTCCTTTCTTCCCCACAAGTTCTTGTCCCTTCCTCTTGACTCTAAAGATATCTTTGGTGAGTAAGCAGCTAAAAGAAACACATCCACTCCACAACAGGAACAAATCCCAGTTGTCTACAGTATTCAAGGTTTGAAAGAGAAGAAGACAAGGAAGATGTCTTGCTCAAAGTTAAAGAGCAATTCAGTATAACAGTCAAGACTACAACAGGGGACTGTAATTCTCAGGTGATGATCTTTACACCAGCACACAATACCTCTCAAACATTTGTAGTAGCAGAGCAGGAATGACTGTATGTTCCCCTCTTCTAGCAGTGCCTTGCCCTGTAGGGATCAGGGATCAGCCTTTCTCAATATCCTAAGTGTAATATCTACATGACATATAAGCACTTCTTGCTCCCTCAATATTTTGTGAGGGAAACACACCCTGCATGAGCAGCAACCAAACCCCGAAAGTCTGTGGTTACCAAACAGGAATGTGTCAGAGATGTCTGTCCTCACTGACTAAGCTCTTCTCAGGGCAATCAAAAGGAGCACATGTCTAGGCAAGATGTCATATAACTAGGCTCACAGCAGTCGCTGAGAGAGGCCTTGCTACGCACCTCTCTTGATTAACAAATAAATTCCCTCTTAGAGTCATCTGAAGTTGGAGCGTTGCCTCTGAACTGAAACTGAATTTATCTGCCTTTCATTTTTTGTCATTTATCTCCACTTGAATTACGCATTCCGGTCTCAATCTGCACTCACAGAGGCTAATCTCCTACTGGTTTCTTTGCTAGGCAGCTCAGACCCTATCTCCAGTTTTAATACCTACCTGCATGTGACATTTGCGGATCAGGATGTAAATAGATTTAAAGATAATGACACCAGAGCAGGTAGATCCAAACAAAAATTCCAGGATAGAAACAGCATTACCAGAAAATTTATCTGAATCTTTCTTTAAAGCCAACAAAAAGAAGAACAATAGAAGTCAGAAAAGCATGAAAAGATTCTAAAACAGAGCATCTTCACTATGCATCACAGTGTAAAAACAACCTTCACTGTCTTCCACAGAGAAACATATTAGCAAGAGAACATAACCCAAGAAACAGTTATGTCTAGGAAGATTTTTACTGTAACACAGGAAATCAAATATTCTTTTTCTTGCTCTGTCCTTTAACCCTGAGCTCTGTCAGACACCAGAGCTGCATTTTTGCAATGCCATTTACTCAGGAGAATGTTGGGTTGGGATACATAGGATCCCAGCTCTCTTCCCTCGTTTGTCCTAGCATAACACTTGCCGTGGGGTTGCATACTTTCTTTGTCTCTTGTTTCTCTAGTATTGCCCTCAGTGTCATTAAAAGGTTAGCAGTGGGTTTCCAGGGGACACTATGATCAAGTACAGCAACAGGTTACCACAGACAAAATTTTTTAAGCATCATGGAGACACAACACTGGAAATATAACAGGACATCATTTGTAGCTGCATCCACAGTGTAGGCACTTGGCTCTCTAGGTTTTGTTCCAGTGCTTGACAAGTTGTGCCCACTCAGGCAGCAGTAGGAGGCACACACAAGCAAATGTCTACACTAAACTTGACTTTCTAAAGTACTAGCACCACAACCAGGGTTTTAAGGGCAACTTCCTTTGCAAATGCTGATGTTAGTATGATCCTGCTAAGACTCAGTACATGCTGAAATTACAACAAGGAGGACATGCCAGCCAGTTCAGAATTCAGGCACAAATACCAGTGACATTACTATGAGCTAATAATTTAGTTGTATTGCTTAATAATTAACCCCAGCTTTCTGAGTTCACAGATTCTTGGACAGGATGTCTTTCTCTCCAGATAGGATCATTTGGAGAATTAGATGTAAGGCAGGGGTCAACTGTGCCAAAAAGTGGGGGAGCCATGAGGAGTATCTCAGGGGAATATCTGCCCTGTGCAATTGAAACCAAACAATTTAGGTGGATAAGGGGAGGCTGCTGTTTGCAAGCAAGTGATAGCAGACAAGAATAAGCAGTAGAACCACATTTTCAAGAAGACTGAATTATCAGTCATGAAACATAACCTCTAAAATATCTACCTTGTAAGTCCAGTTTGATCCTGCATATATTTGATTTTGTGATCCTTAATAGTGCAGATAAGTTTCCAATACATCCTAAAACATGCATTCCCTGGCTTTACAGATGAAATTGTTTGAGATGTTCTGGTGCCTGGTAGTAAATGAAAGCAGCAAATGTACTGTAATCTCTGCAGCAGTAAAAGATCTCACTGAAGGAACCTGCTGCTATGTCATGAACATTTGCAATAATCACATTTAGGAAGGGAATGTGACACCACTTGTTTGATGTGATTGAGCTATTGCAGAGACTCATGCTACCTAATTAATCACCAGGATTGCTGAAGGGGAAGAATCCTTTCCAGACAGATTTATAGGCATAGCTGAAATAAGCCTGAGAACTTTTTGTGCTTTTCCTGTGTGTGTGTGCAGAAAAGAGTCAATTGTAAGGCTGGCACTTGCATTGGTGATCAGCAGTGGGCTAACAGTGAAACACTATTCTGCTGGAGCTGGAAAGCCCACCCTAACCTTGAACAAATAAAACCCTTCTGTGAATTTCCTCTGGAAAAGCTGAAATCAAGATGGAAAAATCATAACAAATATCAGACTCTGAAGTATAGTGACAGCTAGAATAATCTCTTCAGTATTTAAAATATTTTAAAATTCACTCCTATTTTTAAAAAGCTGGATTTTTTTTGTTCTCCTTAAGCAATATGAAAAGAAAGATATGGATTGTCGGCTTCCTATCATTAATGTGGATGAGATCTTCTTTTGTTATCAATAACAATTAGCTGTGATAAGTACTGTCCAAAAGTCTTCCAAAGCATTTTTCAAGTCTTAAGGCCCTGATCCTATAAAGCTATATTCACATCCATAATGGTAAGCTTACAAACACTGCTTCTGCATGCAGTAGGAACACTGATAATCCAATTTCCATCACATCCCTGTGGAGTAAATGTACCCCTCTCTCAGATGACTGGAATTCTGGTAGGTATGGGTTTTGCACTGCAAAAGCTGAGTGTATTTTCATCAATGCAGTCATAACAAAGCAGATAAAGCACTGCATCAAAGAGGCAAAGAGAAAGAATGCTTTATAGAAAAGATAAACACCCAAGCAACAAGACAGGAGTCTGACATAAGCTCATATCTTAGCTCAGCAAGCTGTGTAGACACCTACAGACTTGAAGCAGGCTGGAGTGGTTGGAACTTGTTCCGGCACCTTACAAAGTCAGAAGGAAGACCTGCTATTGAATTTAGTGGACAGGAGATTAGACTTAGCAGTTAGTTGACTAATTATTCCATACTCAGGGAGATGCCTAGTACAGCTGAGTCACTGGATCAAAACAATCCACCAAAACTGGTAAAGTATTGATAGAGATGCAAAAAAGTAGACCAAATGCCAGAGATTTCCAGTTAGGGTTCTGACAGAAATGTCTTTATCATGATGCCAGGGAAGCAATTCTGACTAGTCCAGCTACACACACAGGTTCTCAGCCTCTCAATCGTGCTCCTCCTTGGCTGTTGCTGCATTCATGGACTTCCTCTGAGCTTCCTTTCTGGCAGTTCTACTTTCAGACCACAGCAACTTCATTTAATTCTTAGATCAAAACTTCCCATGACATCCCAAACTGGAATATTTCTCTTTCCAGGTGCCCACTACTACTTTAAAACAGTCTGTGCAGATTTTGATTAAGTAAATAAGATGACTGATTTTCAGGAAACATAACAGCATTTTCTAAAAGAGGCTCACCCTGACTTGATGCACAGCAATTGTAATTTCTTGATTAACCAGCAGCACAAATATCTCAGGGTTTATATTCTTTTGTTGGTTTAAATACACTACCAAATTGGAAACAGGGACAAGGGGGGACCTATTCTGTAGCTTCTTCCTCTTTCTTTCCCTTCCCTGATTCCTCACCTTCTAACACAAGTAGTTCATATCATTCTCCAAGTGAGGACTGTGACCACCATTTTTCTCATGAAGGTTCCAAGTAGAAATTAACATGCCAAAAGGTATATTTACCTGAAGGCTAAATCCAGGAAGCATTCTGCCTCAGAGAATCAGTCAAGCACGTGCCTGTCCCAAAAGACAGTAGTATATACTTCAGTGACTTTCTTACACTGAGGTTTGAAAGATGTAATCTAGAAAAATTCTCCTGCCCATATCTAAGTCACCTTCCTAACTCGCAAAAGTATTTGCTATTTCAGTATGTATTCCAGTCCATAGCAGGTTGAGATGGATTCTTTTTGAAGAAGAATTCTTTCTTTTTCATCCAAAGAAACACAGACTTCCTATATGCAGGCACACTCACACACTGATATGGCCACTCAAGTAGAGAAATGTTATTCAAGTCATTGATCTAACTCAGATGAAGCAGGATCTCCTAATCCCACATGAATCAATCCCTTCACCAGCTACCAGAAATTGGGAGGAGGCGGGGCACTGCTCAATTTCAATCACAGACTCCTTTCTGGGTACAAGGGGATTGTTTTGCACCAGAGTTAGTGCAATGGAAGATACCACACAAGACTGAATCCTTGAACCATCTATATGCAACAAGTGAATACATGGGAAGAGTTTGTGTTCTAGCTCCTTAACCCTACTCAAAATGCAACTATTTTAAGGATGATCCACTTTTTGGGAGGAAGAGGACGACTATCTGTGTTGCAATGCACAGACAAGGAGACTGATTTAACGGAGCATTCTATTCGGTTCTAAAAAAACGTAACGCACAGCTCCCCCAGAATAATCTGTGAAATTTATTTAAAATGCATTTGAGAATGGTTACAATCACATTTCTGAGCCTCCTACCGGTGGCAGCTATCAGGATGAAATAGCATCAATGACATTAACAGCATGACAGCATTATGTAAGAGATTATGAAGCAGTTTCAAACCTGCTTTGATACAGCATTAACAATCAGCGGGAAAAACTTTGTTTAATATTTCAACAACATGTTTAAAAGTTAAACACTTTCATTTCTCCGATGATGAAGAAGCCTGAGCAGTACAGAGACAGAAAAAGAAGAGGGAGACATTTTGAGTCTTTTGCCTACAATGTAGGACTATTCCAAAAATCTTGTCAAAAAACATCCTTACCTTCTGACAAGATGGCCAGCAGCAGCAGGAAACCTGACTTAGAGACATTTCCAATGCATTTCCTTATGGGCACATGTTACTCTCCCTTTCATTCTCATGACTTGAAAATGCAGGTTTGGGTGTAGGCGACGTGAAGCAATTCATAGAGCCCGAATGGGGACAGAAACCCCATCTCTAGACTTTGACATCTTCTGGGTCTTGGGCCCAAACACGGACAAAATTTATTTCCTCCATAACCTGAAACTCTCAAATGAGAACAGTTTACTCTCTCACCTCAGGATAAACCTCAGAATGGTAACAGGATAAGACCTAATATTAATATTCTCTGCTCCCCGGGGAAGATGGGACAAGAAAATATACCCCTTGAAACACATCAGGGACAAATCAGCCAGGTCCCTGTTTAGAGACTGCGAGACCATAAATCAGCCTGGATGAATGTGAGAGGACCATGGTTCCTTTTAAAGATGCTCTTTCTCCTCAGACACACTGTCAATACAGGGCAAATACTCGTTTTTTCTTATGATGCTATAACTCCTCCAAATATCCTCTGCAGTTCCTTTAACTCAAGGTATGCTTCCCATTCCCAACCATTCCTTCTGTTTTCCAGGTGCTCTGTATTTTCAAAATGAAAGCACAGAAATACTCTGAAAATGCACATGGACTTTTAGAGGAGTAATGAAGCTCAAAAGGAAGCTATGAGTCATGGCAGTGCTCCACTTCATTTCCTACAAACACCAGATACGATGAGAACCATTCATTCTGTCCTTAATATCCATGGCCTCATCCAATGTACGAATGATGGTGAAGAGCATCCCCATGGTATCTTTCAATGAACGGACTTCTTTTCCCATCATCTCTTTGGACTGATCCCCTCATTCTAGAGGGTAAGTACATATTGTCCTGGTATTTTAACCACATGAAAGACAGTATCTATTTCAAAAATGTGTCAGCCATTTTCAAACACCCTGATAAACTGTATTCACGTCTTAAACCGTTAGAGTTGGCTTCCTATCCAAATTTCATAACAAAATGAGAGTAACGTACAGATTAACAACTGGGATTTTTCTGCTATTGTGTGTGAGTAATAATCAACCAATGAACCTACTCCATCAATAAAGGAAATTGTACCGCTGTCAGGACACATATTGTCATCCTGGGCTTCAAAGGATCTTTCAGGTCTGTTCAAAAATTTAATATATCTGAAAAATTGTTTCTCTCCTTGGCACAAATCCAGCAAAGTAAATTAGCACTAATAGTGTAAAGTGCACATAATTTGTTTCATTGGATTTTCCACTGGAATTGTGACGACTAGAACAGACAACTACCTGCTATAGAAAAGGGCACAGACCTGAGAGTCTAGATTCTGGTTAGGGAACACCACTGCAAACGTTTCCCTGTTGTTTGCTCATGGAAACCCAGCCCCATCTTTTCAAATACATTTGTCATACTTTATTCTTGCACTCTATTAATCAAAATCATCAGTCACAAAATGATCATCACATTGTTGTGCAATTAACTAAGTTCAGATAATTTGGGTAATGACTGCTATACTATTTAGGTATTCTTACTATAAGGAGATATATGAACAGTCAATTTCCTGCTGAATGTTTAATACATTTCTAATAGGTAGTTTATGCAGTTTTTGATGGCACACTAAATCATCCAGTATTTAACTGTGGCACTAAGATTGATTCAGCTTTGCAGTGGGAGTAGAACAATTGAATACACACAAGAGTGTCACCAAAAGCCGCAAAATACATGTTTAGATATAATGCTGCTGTGCTAGACCTTTAAAGAATATGGAATCTTTTCCTATAAAACTGAGATCTAGTAGGACAAAGGGACTTGCTCAACCAAGATATTGAGGCATAGCCAGGATTCTGAAGTGCTTTTTTTTCTTTCTTTCTTTCTTTCCCTCTCTCTCCATTTTGAGATACCATCTATTTTCTGCAAACTGAGCTTCTTTTGACCATATCCCACGTAAAGCACATGTAACTGTTATCATACTAAAAACAAAACAAAACAAAAAACCCCAAACCAACAAACCCCAAAAATAATTTCTGTGTTACTTGGCACCTCCTACAAGTCATGCCAGTGCCTTTAGCTACCTCTATCTCATTTGGGCAGTTAGAGGCAGCAAAGACGAGGCACCAGGTCTATTCTCAACCACCAGCACAACGAGTACATGACACTTCACAAAAAGCAAGCCCTCTCTGTGCAGAAAGAGTATCACTTGCACACAGTCTCACTGTGCACACTGCCCCAACCCAACTGGCATCCAGATAGGGACACAGGGTATCCCAACATGACTTTTTACCTTCAGCTCAGCACACAGTAATTGAGATCACACTGGTTCTGCTCAGCCCCAGGTAAACCTGAGCAGAAATGTCTTTCTAATGTCGTATCAGCAGAAAAATCCTGGGTTACTTTCCAGACTGCTGGATGGGTACGTCCCAAGTCCAGTGAATAGAGCAATGGCATCAGACAGATCTGAGGGTTTTCCATCTCTCACTACCTTGCTGCTCAAAAAGATTTTGCTGCCTTCCACCACCAGTGTCTGTCTTCCTGCAGCTTGGCTTTCTCCCTGTGCAATGTCCCAAGCAGGCAGAAGCATCACCCCAGCCATTTAGCTAGAAGCCTCCAACTTGCACATCTTCTAGTGCCCCAATGGTTTCCAAGACCCACTTTTGTTTGCCCCTAGTTGTCTCCACATCCTATGAAGAAAGCCCAAGGCCTCACTCAGAATTAAGGATTTCCTTATGCAGCAATGACCTATGCATATCACAATGTTTATGCGCTGCAGCTAAATGTAAGTATTCACTTGAGCAAAGGCCACATCCTGAGAGACAGATACTAAACTGTTGCCTATTTATTTGGTGCATGAATATCTTATAAAAAAATACCTACCCCTAACTATCAGGTGAAAGATATTAAGCTGCGCAGCTAGCACTCCTACTGATTTCACTAGGAGTTCTGCACAGGAAAGCCTTCCCTCCTCTACTGGCACATTTTGTATTTCTCTCCTAGGGAGCTCAATTGAAAATGTCAGTCATCCCCCGCTACAGAAAAACTTTGACACTCTAGGTTTAGAGAATGCACAGAGAGAGTCTATAATTATTTATTCATTTATGTTTCTTTTATTTTTAATCCTTTGATTTCCGAGAATCACCAGCTAGATTTCCTGGCACAATAATTATAAATACTTCATGATAGTATATGGATCTAAAAATTCTATTTGAAGTTGTGATGAGAGTCTGTGATGAAATGTTGGTGCATTGTTTTTACTCATCTGGGGACTTGGATGCCGCAGTAATTTTCAGAATATAAAACTTCTGCATTTATACACTCCTTCCCACTTTCCTTGTTAGTCATCATTCACTTTCTCAGCTCGGAGTGTGTCGTCCCAGCAGAAAATTCCACCAATGGTTTTAATGTGGCATATACGCTTAAAAACTAGAAGGAATAGGGGTAGGTTCAACCAGACAAAGGGCATATACTTGGTAAGAATTCACACATATGAAAGCTTATTGCAGCACTAACAACATCAAGCAAATTACAAGCTGAAAGGTACCTGTACCACTGGCAAGCAGAGAAGGCTGTACAGCGCAAGAAGGCAATGTAGCCCACTCTGCACACAACTCCGTTGAGAAAAAGAGAAACAATCTCCAAGACCAAACTGCTATTTAGCCCTGAACAAGTCACTGCAAAGGTCTATACTTCTCTTTCCTCCATTTTCTCTGCTAGTCTCTAGAGGCTGGGTGCCAGTGCTCTTCAATATGTGCCCAAAACAAAGTACTCATGTTAGTTGCAGCCCCTGAAATAGAACTCTAAAGCTATCAGCAAGGCAAGGCTGGTTTCCAGTTCTGAATTTCAAGTTGGAGCAGCATGGACTACACTTGGAACTGGAGTGTATCACCTCCCCTGCGCAGGTCTTCAAAGGGCGTGCAGCAATATTGAGAAAAAAACTCATCCTAAAGGAGCAAGTTGGACTAGAAAAATACAGCAAAACAGTGCAAACCAAACAGCCAGGCAAATGCAATATGGAGCGAGTTACAGAACATGAGAGGGATAACCATACACAGAATGTAAACTACCCATTTGTCACTGAAAAACACATACAGCAATTAACTCTATGCTGTAAAGCCTGTAATTCAAAGATACAAGAGACTCAGGTTCTAGTCATGAGCCCACTTACACAGCTGAGAAATAAGTCACCCAACACAGAGCAAGATCATGCTTAGCAGATGCAGCACAGGAAGAAGGCAGCAGAGATCAGATGGGCAAGAACAGCATGGTCAGAAACTAAGCCAATTCTGGCTCTACTGCTCTGCGTGGACAGCTTAAGCTGAATGAGAAAGAGAGGTGACTTCCTTATAAACCAGGAAATCTATTTACTGACTTGCACACGTAGTCGGCCATCTTCTTTCAGAAGCAGCTTTTTGACAGGATGCTGTTGAAGCCTTGAGATGAACTGAAAAGTTGAAATGCAGCCCCTATGCGCCTTTTTTTTTTCCCCATACCACACTAACACACATTCATCAAGTCACTAAGCAATCTTTGCAGATCATACACGCAAATGGCTTAAAGTAGGTAATCTGGAAGTATCAGGAAAATGGGCTTCTGAAGCAGTAATATCAAAAGCATTGGCTGCAATGGATTGTAGTAAAAGGAAATGTTATCTTAAATAAGCACAATGATGGCAGGGATTTCCGGAAAAGAAAAAAAACTCCATTTTATTTCAGCTCCTCAAACATCCATTAGCAATTCTGAGGCAGAGACTAAAGTGTATTTGTAACTAGCTTTATCTTTCCTCCCACAGTTAGACCTTTTATTACAATCGTCATCTAAACTTAGAGGTTCATATTTACATTTTACTCATTGCTTGTGATTTGTTTACAATGCTGCCATTGTCAATCCAAGTTCCATAAACTATGAAGACAGAAAAAGATAGTGTACAACCAACTACAGAAACTTTCAAGCAGTCCATCTAAGCTCCACAAAAAGGCAACTAAATTCAAATGAGTTCAAATGCTCATAGAAAGAAAGATGACAAGACACAGCCTTGCTTATATCTCCTTCTGCTTCTTCCCTGAACTGATCTACCTCAAATGTGCACTTTAAGTCTAACTCAAGAAAACATATCTGTCATTTTTAAACTAGAATAACAAAAACAATTCCTCCTTTGAAATCTTCATTAGCATGCATTATATCAATTTCCAGCACGATAGCAGCACATTTTTAGATTTTCATGATTGTGAATGTCAAGCTCAGAAAGAAGTAAAAACCACAAGGAGTTGATTCCTTTCAAAAATATTCTTTAAAAATAAAAGACAGAGAAATTCTGATGAGAATGGTGATAAAGCAGCCAATCTTGATCAGAGTAAGAAGTATTATGCAGAATGGAAAAGGGAAAACCATATAAAAAGACCTTTAAAATCATACAGCCAGTTGCAATCCAGGCTGTGGCTGGCAAATTTCTTATGTGATGATTGCTTTCTGTCTGAGTCAGGAAAACTACACATTCAATCCTATATGCATAAAGGATGGAAAAATCAGAGGTATTTTGCCTTATAAAGTACTTGATTCATTGACCTTTACATATTTCACTGCACTGAAAGTACAGAGGATATCCAGAGAAGTGTCATTCAAGACATTTTCAATTGCCTAATTTGTAAAAAGGCTTTTAAACAGGATTATGTGAATATGCACACACATTTATGTATGGACACAAACCTCTGTCATTTCTGAGGAACACGTACTCTCTCACATTTTTTTATTTCAAGAAGAACACAAAAACACTACTGCCAAGTTTTCAAGTCATCACCACTGCAAATGTGCTTTTTCCATTTGATCATTAATAATAATAAAAAAAAGAAATGGTAATGGAGTACATGCTACTTTCATTCCTTTTAAAAATACCTTTTACTTGATGCATTATATTTTGATATATCCCAGTCAAATTAAGCAGAGGCTTGCAACTACATATGGCAATCTGATTAATGACATTATATGATTTATGTGCTTCATTTTAGTACATTGGGTCATTCTGATTTTTTTAATATATTCCTACAGATGTGAATGAGCACCACATTAAATCCTGCCTCAGACAAAAATCTCCCATTGAGATGGAAATGACTGAACATTTTCATTTAATGGGGATTGCGTAAGGGATTTGGGTTAGATTTACTTTTTTTTAAGGCAGCCCAAGTGCCATCTAAGGGAATTTTCAGAAAAGTCGATACTAGCAAATAGCAGACATTTTAAAGACACTAAATAGCTATTAAGTGCACATCTAGGCACATGAAACCTACAGAAGAACCAGACTTTTTCAGATTTGGCAGTTCTCTGGGACTACACCAGTCTGCACCAAAGTCTTCTGACATCAGTTTACCACAGCTGAGGTTTTGATGCAGGCCCTAGTACATTTTCAGATTTGCATGAGCAGCAGAGCCAAAGAACATGCATGTTAGACAAAGATGCAATTCCAAATTACTCTCCATTGAGATCAACTATCAAATGCATGGTGGGAGAACCATAGTTTCTTTGTATTTCTTTTCCTTTGCAGCAGATACTAATAGCACAAGAGGAAACTACATAATCCAGCAACCCTCTCGATCCCTCAACCACTTGCAGCAACTGCTTATACTACACTACTACATTCTGTATTGAATGAAATGCTTCTTTATACCATTGACTGTCTGGAATGCTGAGGATCAACCAATTACAAGCCATAACTTAGGGTCATGTTAGTTTTTTTGCCATGAGATCCTGTCCAGAATATTTTTTTTAATTGTAATTATTTTTAACAAGTCTGCAAAACCGAATGAGAAGACAGTTTTCTAGTCCTTAAAATAGCTTAAAATGCAATATTACCTTGGAGGTTTCTGCTGGCCCTAATACTGCTTCTTCTCATGTCAAACAATGAACAGAATTAGGCCATTACTGAGAGCTTTGAAAATCCAGCTCACTAACGACTACTTGATTCACCCAGCTTCTTTCCGATTACAACAGTTTCAGAAATAATATGAGAAAGCGAGCTAATGTTTAAGCAATGTTTAGGCCTATCTGACACTGAAGACAATTCAATTCATTAAGATTAATTATAAGGGATTGGAATCAGGGATTAGTTTATTGCTTAAGTGTACACAGTAATTATTACTGATGTTAAGAAGGATATTTAATCACTAAGAGGTTCCTATTGCATTATTGCTGGTGGCACTGGCACCAGATTACCAAAATTGTGTCTTCAGGGTTCATCAGCATCACACAGACATACGGGATTTTTTTCATTCTGTTTCTTTCTACATTTTTTACTTTCCATTGCTTTCTGGGGCAACAGAGAAAAGGAGGGAGGAGGGCTGTTTTTCTCATTTCATTGGGGAAAATTAGCAAACACCACTGAGACACAAGCAAGTCTCAAAACACTGCAGTTTGTCTCAGGACTTCAGACTCCAGCAAGTCCAAAGAGGCAACTCACAAAGAAGCTTAACAAGAAAAGTCAAAACTGACTCATGTTTCTTCATTCTTAACAAGTCAATACGGAATTTGCAGTTTACAGCCTGAAGTGAAAACTTGCTGGGCAATTTCCCATTCTCCACACTACTGAGATTGCTCAGCCAAAAGCCAGGCTGCGTTTTCTGTCCTTCATGGTCTTCACACCAACTATGGATGATTCTGTCTAATTCTACTACAGTTGATCAGTCTGGTGTAGAAAATACTAGCAAGAGAGTCTCCAGACCAGGAGACTCCACAAAGTCATACTGCCTTATCTTGGTGGTCTCCTTTCATTATCCGAACCAGGCCACGTGACACTGAAGCAATCCTATTTTTGGCTCCTTGTTGCTGAAATGTCACTGCTAATCACCAGCAAAACCATCCCTCTCTCTCCTTTAACTTTTCAAATCGTATTTGAACTTTTTTCCCAGTTCATTCCCTATCATTAAAAAAATTCTTTGTTATTCTTATTTTGCCCTTTTTCTGTACTTACCCCTCAAAAAAACCCAACACACTAGGTAGTCAAAGCAATACAATCTTCTCTCCAATTCATATTATTTTGGACTGATTGGTAAAATCTGTGATCTCTTACTGACTGGACGTGCTTCGTTTAATTAAACAATCTCGAGATGTGTCGTATTAGAAGGGACAACTGAAAATAATTACAGTTGCTGCAACATCTGCAATGTCTCAGCAAGACGAAAATTTTGGACTGTTGAGCAAGCAAGAGGCTACTCTGGTATTTTGCAGTGGGGATCACCTGCCAGGAATCTAAAGTTCACCTCCATTCAAAAAAATGTTACATTTCCTCTGTCATTACAGAAACTGGCAACTCAAAATAAGTCATTCCATACCCTGGAACTTCCAAAGTGTTTATAAGAAAACCATCAAGATATTGCCCCCTTTTTTTAAAAAAATAGTGTGATGTAGTATATGTCCATTTCAAAGGGCGTACCAGAACAGGACTTGACATGCCCTATTCTGTCTTGTCTAATTTTAAGTAAAGTTGATGGGCTCTGCCCAGCTTTATACCTAACAGATATACAAACCTCTCATGTTCAAGAAAATAGAATTGTTTGCATAAAATCTCTCTCAAAAAAGAAAACTCTATAAATCCTGAAAACAGTTATGTATATTATTATTCTAATACAAAACTGATAGTGCATCATTGTTTTATAATCACAAGGGAACAGAAATGCAGAATTAAGGGTGAGGTTATTTGCAGGCTGTGTTCTTATGGCAGATAATGCTGCAGCTCACTATTTCTGTAATATATTACAGAAGTAGTTAAAAACCAAGAATGGTACTTTAACTCAACTGTTCATCATAAACGAATTTGGCTGGCAACAAACTGTTTTTCTGGAATGTGTTATACCAAATGATGGTAAGCCACTTTGCAGGCAAAAGTGTTATACAGCTCTTATAGTTAGCTTTCCTTATGAATGACAGGTTGCTTAGTTGCTTCATAAAAAAAATTTAAAAAATCCAAATATGGAAATGAAAAATAACATGCAACCAAATAATTTTCAATATTTATGATTTTTTTTTTTAAAAAAGAGAAATTTTAATTTGGATGCACATAAAGAGGCCAATGCAAAACTAAATCTCGGTTTCCTTAATATTCTTTAACTATTTCTGAAAACTTTGTTCTGTCTAGATAATTTTTAAATGACAAAAAAAAAAAAAAGTCCCGTTTAATGCAAGCAACTAAGATATATCTAAATTCTTTCCTTCATTTTATTTCTACCAGCTTAGCTCTCTAGCTACCTCAGAACAGATCCCTCCCCTTTTGGGGATGAAGAAATACTACAGACCATTGATTGCATTCAGAAGCAGAAGACCTACAAGAAAAGGCCTAACCATCAGGAGTCTTGGTCACATTGCCCTTTCCATAGGGGCTGAGCACTTGTGTATATTATCTGTTTTTCACTGCAGATTAATCGTGCAGCTTCTCAGGAGCACATTAAATGCCCTAAACCATGTCTCTGCCACCCACAGGAGGAGACTGGTCTGTTCTTACCAAAGAAAGCTGAAATGGAAACCCAGACCAACTATTGCTGCTTCCAATATCAGGCATGTTGCTTGTAGAGGCATTAACTGATCTGAGGGTCCTACCGCTATCTCCTCCCCCTCAAAACTAGCTGCAGTTTTCCATGATTCCATCTTGGCTTTGGCAGCAGCCATTAGCATGGTTTTCCCAAAATCTAGAATAAGCAAGGAAGACAATGCAAAGTCTGTGGCATTTTTTCTACCTACTCTGTCTCTGGCCAGACCCAGCCCTTCTTCCCTGTACTTTTGCTAAACTTGAACGCATATCAAACCTAAATGCCTGACTATGAAAATTGTATGTCTTTGGCAGACATGTTATTTTTCTTTTTTTAAGCAGATTTTTTTATTTAGCCTAATTAAAGATATACCAAATCAATAGCAAAAATATTACTCTGGGGCAAAGAAATCTAATTGCTCATAAAATGGCTTCTTGCAAATAAATAAATAAATTTTTAAAAATAGAAAAAGGAAAAACCAAGATTTTACACAGCAGATTCCTTCTTTCTATGTCTTATGGGGAACTAAGCAAACCAGTAAAGCTCAATAGGAAGCTTCTTACAACTGTAGCAAGAAATTCTCTATTGCAGGGCGTTTCTCACAAAGCCTTCCAAACTTAGGAACCCTGTGCATACAGTATTCCAGTACTCGCCATCAAGCCACAAAGACTGCAGAGGTACATTACGAAATTGTGGTTCTCTATATCCATGTTTTCTACCACAGACATTATTAATAGAAGGCAGCTATTATTAGACAAAATCTACCTGTGAGAAGATCAACATCGGTCATTACTAGTTTACAATTCGAGCAAGGCCAAGTAATCTGAAGTACTTGGTTTTGATCAGGGTATGTATTTTCTTCTGTGGAATATACAACTAGCTTGTCATTTTTAAGAATGTTTTTTGGGCAAATACACACACACATCTGGCAAGGCAGCCCTACCAGACCACCTCCCAGAGGGTCCTTTTCTAGCCACCTATGCTTACTCCAAGTTAAGGATTCAGGATGTGCTAACTTGTATCATAAGGCAAATGCCTGACAAGATTGTTTTAAGAACTTCTTTAATAGGATGTGAATTCTATCTATAACACAATTCAGAAAGAGGACACAAAGATGCTTTAAAGCTTCACAATGACACATGTGGAAAATAGAAGTTGCATCCTATTAAATATGGCTTGTTTCACTATGCATTAACAGCACAGCCACATGAATTTCAAGTGCATATAACCCATAAACAGACCAAAATTCAGGAAACACAGTGTCTGAGATTAGAAAGCCAGAAGAGGTGATCACTGTCTCTTTCACCTCATCTTTTTTCATGCCACCAGCCATGGGCCCCACCTCCTAATTACCATGACAAGCTCATGATGTCTGTCAGATCCTTAGCAGCTACTTTATAAAGTCTAGAGAGTTCATCCACATAATATTGAATTTGTACTGGTGCTTAATTACCTTCCCTGCCAAAACAATGCATGTCTTATTCCTAGCTCCTGGCTAGTTTTTGCTCCACAGAAACAAGTATAAACTTTGAATTAGAGGTTTTTGCTATTGCCAAGCTTTCTCACCTTCCATAGTTGGATGAATGAAACGGATCCATTTAACTAGTAAAACAGCTTCTATTGGGACAGTAAAATCACCGTATCAGCCAATATGGTGATGTGTAATTCTAATGCTGAGCTCACACCCCGGCTGAGCACAACACTCAAAGAAATAAAGAAGACAAGGCATGGGGAGGGAAAAAAATTTCATGAAGGGGACGGGAAATTTCAAGTGATCTGATAACTACTTGTAAATGATAAAGTTTTGCACATGTCCAGGTGACCTGGAAATATGCTTGACTAATTATCTTCACTTGCCAATATTTATAGAAAAAGTGTAAAGTACATGCATAAAGTGTGGAGGTTTGATATAAATGCACATACTTTGCTATAAAAATGCTCTCTTTGTCCCCTGCTTAAGAATAAAGGAGATAACATCATCCAATCAAAGGAAGAAGCAAGAGCAGTTCAAGGGGAGAATTACTTTTATTGTAAATTTCCAGAGGGAATTAACCAATTTTCTGTATTATGATAGAATCAGCATATTGTAGATTGAACCCGTAGATAATGTCAAAGCAGAAGAGGTGCTTTCAGATTTGTGTGCCTGCTGAATCTCAAACACAAAAGGCTGCCGTGCTTCTATTTGCTCTGCAGTTTTCTCATCAATGTGCACATTATTGGACCTTACTGTGGTTGCAACGAGCACTTCAGCCTGGCTGATGAGAGAAGGGAAAATACCCCTTGGACCTTGTGTGATTCAGTACTTGGCGACGACTGTCCCTCCCATCAGTGCATGTGTGATGGTGAAAGCACAGGAAGGAAATGAGGTCATGGCCATATTCAAAGAAATTTTTGAGCATGGGTACATGCCATGCTGTTTAAAATCAAAAAAAACTTTTGTTATTATTATTGCTATCCTACAATCTAATCCTGAATATGATTACTTCATACAGAAAAGAAGTTGGCAGGGAACTGACATGAAAATAAGGGCAATGCAATACAGAATAGCTAGGAAAAGCAAGAGAGAGCTCATAACCTTCAAATCCTGCTTTCCTATGATCAATTAGCATATACATTTTAACATGTCTCCTGCAACATTCAGGAAAATGACACAGTGCCCTTCTGGATATATTTTATTGAAGTCGGTGGATTCAGTGCTCAATATAATGAAATAAGCATTAAAGATGATAAATTACTCTTCAAGTTGGAATGAATGTTTAGAAGTGCACGTGTGAATGAATAGGAAAGAGGATGATACCGAGCTGCTCAGGTAGCAAGCTATCCTAAACCTAATATACAAGTAAATTTGGTAACACTGCAGAAATGGGATGCCTCCTAGTTTCCTACTAGAGTTCCCCATATTTCTTACTGTTCTCCTAGTTTCTTAGGAAGTGGATGCAGCAGACCACTGCAACTTGTAGCCCTGAGGGCACTAACTAGGACACATCCAGTTTTGTAGAGCTGGAAATAGCATGTTGCATTTTACATCCAGGAGGCTTAAGAAAAAGGGGTAGGGAAAAAAAAAATTAAGTAATGCCAGCCTTGGAGTTAAGTACTGCCCTAAGACTCAGATGATACAGCCATCTAGAACCAATTTCACCTTTCAGCTTCAACTCTGTTATGACACACACTAGAAACGGTTTCTTATTTAATTTTCATTGTGGACTGAATCCGCAATGATGCCTGAAAATTTCAGTCATTAATGATCCTGATCATTTAAAATGAAGCTGCGCTTTCAACTTTTAGTCACTATATGTTGTTGTGCCTTCGTTTGACAGCTGGACACCTGTATTTCTCAAGCTTTCAAATAGGTATTGCTAGACTTTGATCAAATTGATCTACTTTTTCTTTGAAGAAATAGAATACATAAGCAAGTATGCTTATAACCAATAGCTCAATTTTCAGTATCTCGATTATCCTTCTTGCAGTTCTCCTCTTAATTTTCCTTAAGCTATAGACAGAAAAATTAAAGACGCATTTGAGAAGTGGTCATAACAGCACTAAAGCACAACATAAACGTACTCCAATGGTATATCGTTCTTTATATATTTGGGATTCATGTGAGTCTCTTGACTCATGATCACCATAGGGCATCCACCATTCAATATCCCATTCATCACCTATCATAGTGCCAAGCTCCTTTCTAGAGACACAGTGTCCTAGGACAGAGCCCCCACCCATGCATGTACAGTGAGCATTCTTTGCCTTTTCATATGAACATACTGGAATGCACATTGTTTGCCGTTTTTTAATAAGCTGCATGCAGACTGCAATGATTTCAACCTCTTCTTTTTTATTTGCTAATCCTTTAGCCTTAATGTCATCTGCAGATTTTATCAGCAATAAATTTAGCTTTGTTTGATGAAAATGTCATACAGGCAAAGCCAACGACTAACTCATCCAAGAACCTACTAGACACACATGTAAACCTGAAATTATTCTAGATTTACAATTTCGTTATAGTTTATTTAATAGGGACCATGCTTATATTGCTTATTTCTGCTTCTTAAGTAAAATGTCATGCAGTATCATCTCTGTACTACATCTTTTCTGCAAAATGGATATAAAAGTACTTTTCTGCTTCACAGAGATATGAAAGCCTGTACTGAAGCACTTTGATACTGTGACATTACCAGGCACCAAAGAAATGCAGATATCTGTTTTCAGACCACAACCATTCAACTTTCTCACAAGAAAGTCAGTGTTGAAAAGCTCTTACTGCTTTAGCACAAGACTTTATTGGTGGGAAAGCAGAGTGAGATCATATTTCTGAAAAGTCAGCACCAAAGGCTTCTGTGAGGAAAGAGTCCTGGAAAGAGAGAGACCAAGAAGAACTGAAAGAAGGGTTCACTGTTAAAAAAACAGGCAAAGACCTTGTCTTGTCAGAAGGAAGTGAGTGCAAACACTGAGGGAGAAATACTAAGTAGGTGGAAGGCTGAGGCTTAAAAATAGGTGTGAATGCAGCAGACCTGTACTAAGCAGCAGTGGAAAATTTTCAAGCTGGAAACAAAATTGTTCTTCCAAGCCTGGAATTTTGGAGTCATAGTTTCCAGTATGCCCTAGCTTGCCCATCTGAGGAAAATAAGCATAATTTTGAATCCCTTGTTGCCACTGCCTGCTCAAACTAAGTCTTTCTACTGGACCTTCAGAGAGAATCCTTAACAAAATGCACAGTCTAAAGCTGTATGGATGAAGTTTCAAATGTGCTCAGCACCTCACAGCTCCCTTTGTTCTCAATGGGGAAGCTCTTCTCCATTGTTCTCAGCAAGAGCCGCTATGAGAGCTTTCAAAAACCTAGTCCATAATCTCAAAACCCCTTCAATTTGCAGGATCAAAAATAACTTTTGCAATGCATAGCTTTACAGCCAAAAGGAATCTAATTCACACCCATGCTGGGTAAATAATTTATGCATTTATTTATTTATTTATTTATTTTATTTTTTTTATTGGCTCTTAAGCAAAGTAATAAGGATCTCTAGTTATATTAATGTGCAGTTTTAGTATCCAGAAATAAATCGCAATAGATAAAAGGAAGACAGCACACATTCTAATAAAAAAATATAAAAAAAAGTATTAAAAACATTTCTTCTGCAGTGCAGTACATAAGGTTTCAGAATTGCTTTAAGCATGGCAGTTGTTCACCAAAAGCAGTGCTCACCGTGAAAAGACAGGTGCATTTCTAACACTTGAGGGGACTGCACAGTGTCCTATCCGTGTAAGAAAGACACACCAGAATGTTCTTGCAGTCACTCTGATCAGCAGGGTCATGAAGTCATGCAGCAGGCTAGTAGTAAAACTGGAAAGGAAATACAGGCCCTTCTGTGCTCCCATTAGTGCTCTGTCCACTAACAATAAACCAATCAATAGTGAACAACAATAATGAAATGACATTTTAATTCTCAGAAGGCATGGTCTCCTTGAAGGGACAAGAAAGTCAGACACATAGGAATGAAAAGCACCTTAAAAGAGTGCCTAGAGCCACGTCTATCCTCTGCAAAAGCGTGTCCAGGCTTTTCCTTCAGTATCTCTGCTCCTTGAGACTCTGCATCATATCCAGGCAGCCCAAACTTTTACTAGTCTTACTGTTACGAAGTTTCACCTAACACATCTTATCTAAATCATCTTTTCTGGAGTTCAGGCCTATTACTACTTGTCCTCTCAATGCAGCAGCCTTTTATAAACCTGCAAACAGTTACAGCTCTCCTTGATTTTCCCTTTGCAGGAAAATCCTTTCCCTTTACCAATGGCAGAATATTACTTATTTACTGTGAAACAGAAATGCCTGTCAAATGAAACAGCAGAAGCTACACTAGGTGGGAGATTCAGAGTCAAACAGACTACATAGAAAGGGGTTTCATGGGGAACCATTTGGCATCTGAAGGAAGGCATTCAAGTTTAGTAACCCACAAGGACTGTTCCAGTTCTCTTAGTATACGAAGGGCTCAACCAAGCAAGTAATTTCTCAGAGCACTTCTTTCATTCTCTCTTTACAAGTGTCTCGTTCACATAGGTCTTGTGTTAAATATGCTTTCTTTTTGTACAGAACCAAGTACTCAGGGGCCTGATCTCAGCTGGCATTTCTAGTTGTCATTTTAGCAAAAACACAAAGTCAAATGCTTATCCTTGGAGAATCCTGACTGTCCTCAACCAGCTGGAAATACCATTTAAATTATGATACATACAGGCCCCATACTTACAGAGCACTTAAAAAATTCAGGCAGAGCTAATATTTACTTAATAAATTGATTTTGTTTCTACTTGGTTCCTTCTACAAATTCCAATATACTTAGTTTGAAAGTAATTTTCTATCCAAAACTTAAAGGTAGAAATACTATATGACAATAAAATTGGGGGGGTGGGGGTGGAGAGGAGACAATTATTTCAAGAATTCAGTGTCTAATATTCAAGGTCTGTGAATAAGCATGCTAATCCTTTCCTGCATTTATTTTGCAAGAACGAGGCACCAGCCTATGCAAATGCACTGTAATTATTCTGGTACTCTACAAAGAGCTCAGGTGTCAGTATGTGGTGGAAAATCCACAGAGCAGGTAGCTGTGATTTTTCTAACTTGACACGTTCCTGTTTGCTAAGGATTTTTTTTAATTGGAAATTTCTCTGGTGTGGGAGAGATGTTTTAATCAGGCATCAATCTCCAACTTAAAGATATAAAGTAAGAAAAAATGAATTGTGAAACTAAAATACTTCTACATGATAAATTTCCAACTAGGATCATTCAGGGAGAATTTATGAGAAAAGATTTATATATTCAACTACCTTTTTTAAAATTAAGTAATAAGTCTTCTGAACATCTTGCTTTTCATTATCACCTAGCAAAATAATCTATGGCATATTGTCTGCACATTGTCTCTTATCTTGTTATGTGAATAAGGAGGGCTATGATTTTAAAGACAGGTTTTAGGTGAGTTTCCAAAAAAAAATAAAGGAAAGATTCGTTACCCTCATAATTAGGTCTGTAAAAGACAGGTACATAGATTGTACCATATCGCATAAGACAATCTTGCTCTGGGCAAGAAATCAGTGCTTGACATTCAGAGTTCCTTTTCTGTATCCAGCCTGTTTTTTAAAAGCACTTTGCAAATGGGGTCTTCCAGAGTAATTTATGGCAAGAAGGTCATAGTCAATCCTGGATCCTTTGGAAAATTCCACCAGCACCACCCATATGTCCATCAATCATAAAGTAGTATTCAGAATCTTCTGCTCTCCTTACTTGTTCTGCAGCATCTCTGCCATCACTAACAAAATTAGGTTTTTCTGTGGCTGGTGAGATATAGCTTCACCTTTCCCCACAGTATTTGGGCTGAAGAAAACCACTTCATCTATATGTGTAAAGACAGACAGCCATACAGAGGAACAGGAAAAAACATGTGATTTTTCTTTCCAGCTTAGATACAGCCCAAATGTTTGTTTGACACATGGAAGGGCTAGAATGTTAAATATGCTCCAACTGCATTTTGGATTCTGGGATGAAACAATCTGATTACCATAAAAACAAAAGGGCAGTAGAGCTCCTCAGGCTGTGATCCTGATAAGAGAGCTGATGCTCTAAGGAAGCCAGACTGCTGTCATAAACTGGATTTCATCAATTCATTTTTTTTGAGACACTAATTTGATTTTTCTCTGTCATGGAAGATGAGATCATGGCAGTGACCTGAAGCTGAAAAACAATAAAAAAAAAGTGTAGTCATTTGTTGACAGAAGCCCAGCACAGCTGAGGAAAATGTAGAAGTGCCAGGTACAAGGGCTGTTACCCCCTTTTCATGTTGTTTTAGTTACCCCCTTTTCATGTTGTTTTAGTTCCATTACACATTTCCCACAGCAGATAAAAGAAGCTGGAGCTTATCCAAAGAAGAAACCACCCAAGCCAATGGACGTGACCTTCACCATCCCCACTTAAGCTCAAATAAGAAAGACCAAAGGCAATGCAACCATACTTCTGTGCATGTCCTTCCAGGTCCTCTTGCCTCTCTCCCTCTACCTTTTATCCCTTTATATCACTTGCTCAGCATCAAGCTCAATAAGAGATCTAAGCATTGTTGAAGCATGCAAGAACCACTATGATATAAGGAAATAGCATGAGTACAGAAAGCTACAAGGAGCAACTGAAGCATGGCAGAAGGAAACACTTCTGTTGTGTTCTGTGTTGTGTTCTGGAGTGAAGAGCTCCACTGTTACAGATCACCAGAATAGCACAAGTCAAACAGAGACTGCATGCAGCCCAGGACTAACATATGGAATACCCAGTGATATTTAGAAAGGAATTTTCAATCCAGGACACAGCACAATATTCTCCTTAGATAGCAAATCCATGGATTAAAACAATAAATCTTGAAATAATATGGTGAAGCATACCTCTCTGTCTTTGGAGTCCACTTCCATAGCCTGCCTTTGAAGTTCTAGAGCCAGACATCAAATTCATGAGAATACACAAATCCCATCCCTACTTGGGTAATTTTTCAAACCTTACCTTGCGAGAATTAAATGAAGTTTACGTTCTGGGATTCTGTGGAGCCCCTTTTTAGAGGCAGTATTTCCAAAGCATTTAAGTAATTTAAGAACTTGGGTAACTTAAGATACATAGACTTTGGCAGAATTAGCAAGCTTAAAAAGATTTCATTCTGTTTGAAAAACCCACCATCTCCACACTGCAATCTGTTTTGATCACTATCAACAGTTTTCTATGGTTAAATTGCCTTGTCAAAAGTAACAAACTAACTAACTAGCTTTGCAGACAAGGCACTGCACCTATCAATCATTTCAAATTGCTGTGCTAATGGTTCTGCTCAATCTGTGTAATTTATCACAGCATAAAAGTCTCTCTCTTAGTATGGTCTAGGTAACCAGTTCCAGGAATTCACAAATGTTTGCGAAGAAAGATACACAGATATCCATGGGCTGAAGTTAATCCTGATGAGACACGTTGACACAACAGTGAGCTGAGAATATTTTTCCTGCCATTTGTCTATTTGTTCATAAGATATACAGCAGCAGCTCTGTTTGCAGATGTGCTTAATTTATTTAGAATTCTTCACCTGTGATAGAGACATACAGAAAGTTCTTATTTGTAATAATGAGCAAATGAAATAATTCAGCATGGAATAAGCTGTAAATAGTGCTCTATTCTCAGGCGACATATAAATGCAAAAGGAGAGAGCGAATAAGTTCTCATGCAACTAAGCAAATGCATTATTCAGTTACCTGTTGTTTAATTCACCCACTACTATTCCTCTCCTCTTCCCAGCAACTGCTGGGACAAACAGTTCCCTTTCATACACTTACACATCTGCTTCGGACAGAGGACTACCTGACTGCACTTTATTACTTCAATCCTTTCTACTACATACAGAAGAGAGAAACATTTCAGAAGCTCATAAACTGCCAAGGAACCCCAGCTTCCAACTGAAAATCATTGGGACTTAGGGACGCGAATGCATGGAAAGATCTGTGATTTTAGGCCTCTCTGTACCACTCACTCAAAGGAACTTTGGCTCACACACTTAAAAGCCTTTGAAAATGGAATTAAGCGCTTAACTCCCATTCACACTTGAAAACTAGGTCCAGGCTTTGAGAGTGCAAGATTAAGCAGGGCAATAGTTTCTCAATATTATCCTTGTTGTTTCTCCTAGGCTGGGTACTCACCTAGGAACTCACGTAAGAACCCATTCATTAGTTACAGCTTTCCAAACTGCGTGTTGCCAATAGGCAGATCTTGTGAAAGAATTACAGCACAACAAGGTTATCTTTGTTTTAATCTTGTTATTCTCTGCAATGGGCATATCTCCTAAAATCATCTGGAAAGTGTCTGACCAGAATGCTACTGACTAGTTTTATTTGGTGCAGAATTCCATTTACAAACTGCTCAATTCCAATTACCTAGTTTAATTCAGGTATTACAGGAGATAAGAAAGCCTCTCTCAAACATTACATCTACAGTAACTTTTTCAATTCCTGCTTTGGACAATATCATATTGCTTTTTGATGCAGTGCATGAAACAGAACAGCATAACTTATGCCAAAGGTAACATATCAGAAGTTCTGGTAGGCCACGTGAAAGCGTAGTGCAGTTTAGATTTTGGGGAGAGAGTTTCTATGAACTGTAGCAGTTTCATTCCACATAGCTTTGCCTCTACCTCCTACCACACTTATATTCAGTGGTGCTGTTAGGAGGTTTAAGCAGCCTGCCAATACTCTCTCTCCATGCCTTTCTCTTCCTCCTCCCATTACCTATCCCTCCCTTCTCTTTTCAGCACAGAGGCTACAGGGGCTGTGGTCTTACTGAGCAAGAAAAGCATCGATCTACTTTGCCAGAATATTATACCTGGTTGTATGATCAGAAAGATTCAAGCAGTCCACCAGGATGTCAAGTTGAGGCCCAACTGAGTCTTTCAACAAGCTTGCTCTCATGGGCTAAACTTTGTAACTTGGCAGGGATTACCTCACCTCTCGTCAGTCAGCTACCCAGTCTAGGCCAGTTAAACAAGGCTCCCATTAGGAGCCAAAAGAGGTGTTGCCAAAAGGCAGCTAATTTCATCCACTTTAGATGTGTTTTGCACTAAGAGAAACCTCAATCAGCCACAGAAAGAGCCCAGACAATTAGCTTGGATGATGTGCCTAATACTGGGAGAGATCAGTTTGACTCTTGGTGACTGAAAATATTCTCTGGTTCCCACATTAACAGTTGGGACCATCTGGATTATTCTGCTGTCACAACAGCAGAAAATTGGTGGGCCTCTTCCCAGGGCAAGGAAGAAAGAAGCATCTCATCACCTACATCTCTTTTCAAGCTGCTCATCAACACACCTTGATGTGGCTCTGGAGTGTACACTGGGAGGAAATGCCCGCTGCAGTGCTCCACTTAGCTTGCAAGCTGTTAAATCTCCCCACTGCTCTGACTGTGACCAAAATCAGTGGTACCACTTCCATTAATCATGTTTTCTCATGCATTTTCACAGTAGAAGAGTCATCTCACATCAGGAACGTCAACTGAGTTCAGTAAGTCTTGTCCCAGTCTCATTGCCAAGTTTCCAGAGCATCCAGAATATCATCATCAAACCTAATGACTTAATCTTATTTCCAGTCTAACTCTCAACCATGCTACACTTCAGCTTCCCTAGTAGCTTTCCTCTGTGCCACAAGCCTGGGATGCATCTCTGCAAGGCAGGGGAAGTGCATGCCTCCAACCACTCCATGAACCCTTCTCCTCCCATCCATTAATCAAACCATGGAAAGACAATCTTGGCAGAAGATCTCCCAAAAAAATGAAGACACACTTCAGTAAGTAAGTGTGATGAATGAGGCCTTGGGGACCTCCATACGCCATTAAAACTTTTGTGACTTATAAGGAAGAAATGTAAAAAAGAGAAGCACATACATGACACAGAATTATAGAAGCCATTCAGGAAGATTTCCATATATCCCAGTTTTTACTACACATTAATGATTTATTATTGTTTCCTGTTTTAAGCTGCAACACACTACTTGCATTGGAATCACTTGCCTATAAAATATACTGTGCGAGAGATCACCACATTCTACCAAGATCAGCTCTGCTGTGTTTCAGAGAAACACATAATTACAAAAAAGGGCATCACAAACTCTAAAATTACCAGGTTGATTTTACAATGGGCATAGGCAGCTGTCCAAATCAAAGATGCAGACCTTACATGTAAGGCAAAACAGACGGCACTGACAGACACAAAAATATTCTCCGTAAATCCTAATCAGAAACTTTCCCGGATCAAATCGGTTTTCTTCACACTTTGAATGTGACAGCAGAATCAAAGTCTGGTTTTGGGCTCTTAATGCATATAATCCTAACAGTAGAGCATTAACTACTGTACACAGAGACATACACTGACAGTCTAGTCACAGCTGAAGGGCAGGAAATGGTGGCTTCAAGTGAGAAGACAGGTAGTATTAACTCCAGATGGGCCAAGATTTCAATCCAATATTGAACAGGAATTGAACCTCAGAATTCAAGCCTTGTCATAAACACCTTCTACTCGGGTTTGGGTACTTCAGAAACACTCCACTGTACTCAGAATATCTAAAATGAGTAGGAACAAATACAGGATGGTTATGTTACTACTATGTAATGTAGTGATATAAAGTAGGTATGCTGCTTAAAAGACTGTTTAGAAAGCTCAGATTACTGCCCGCTGTTTTAGAGTGAAACAATGTAACTTGCTTCACCCATAATAAGAGCCAACAGTGCTCCAAACTTTGTAGTACTTGAACAAAACTACCATGCAGAGAGCTGCAAGAAACATCTCATTGAACCACGAAGACAATGAAAATAATTCCATTGTGACCCCAAAGAAAAAGTCAATTTTATAAAAACAACACACTCCAAGCAGGCCAGTCTCGTGTCCCGTATGAATGTCCTAACTTAGAAGCTGTCATGGTTTCATTAAACTACGACATAAGCCTAGAGCCTCAAGTGTTTCAACCTCTGTTTCTCTGGCCCAATAATACTTACACAAACCTTAGTGATTTTTCTATAGGACAGGCAGATGAGAAGGTCACAAAGCATAATCTTGTACACTGATTTTCAAGAGGAGGGTGAAAGAAGGAAAAAATTCTCGTTCTGGCTCTGAACCATGTAAACTGGAGCCCTAAACCCTACTTCACAGAAGCTTCCCAACTTCTGGGCTATTTGGTGCTTAGGCATGAAAGAGAACAGATTTTCCACCACAATCTGGGATATTGTGCCAAACCCCCATTGTGAATTTTAACATTTCAAAAATCAACATTTTGTATTGAACAAACTTTGTTAATAATTTCAGCAACCTCAAATATAAGCAAAATTAAAAAGAACTTACTGAAAGCAGTTTGCAATTCTCCATTAAGTAGCCTGATATTTTATCTTCTGACCAGTTGCACTGCTTCTGAAAGAGGTCCATTTTATTGCCAGGGGCAAGGTGCTTTTATTTTCATTCTTTTTGAGCAACCCTCCAATCAAGTCACAAATAAACACTGAACACACACACACACACACAGGCACAAAACAAATTTTAGACACCTCTGCATGTCTGTGTCTTGAAGATAAACTACAGAGAAAATGTATTCTATTCTATGACCTTAGAGACCTGTGCCTTGCCAGTGGATCCTCCCTGCCAGTGGAGCCAGGAGAAAGTGACGATGCTTGTGTAGACCCTTCAAAATGCATTATGAAGGGCTTTCAAAACACATGGCGGGGAGAACCACCAGAAATGCTGAGGCAATTAAACATCAAGTATCTGCTGCTGAAATGAGTAAGAATGCCCTTACTGAGATTGGCAGTAGGGCTTTTGGGCTCAATTGTCAGTCAGGAATCCACAACTTCATTAGGAGTAAACCTGAAAGAAAAATTAAGCTTTTCACCTTCTCCACTGACATAATGAAAGCTTTTCACCTCCCTGTTCCCATTCAAGTATGCACAGTTACAGGTGGATTTCTTTCCTAATTATCCTTGTAAAACACTTTTGCAGGATGATTTCTTTGGTATTGTCTGCCATTTGAATAGCACTTTTCAATCCCTTTTCATCTGTTCAGTCTATATTATTAGATTAGATGAACATCTATATGGAGTATTCTCTGAAGCTATTTCTTCATCTCCATCTTTTCTCAGCACTTTTAGGTATAACCCATAAAAAAGTAAAGGGTAAAGGAGCTATTGATTAGACCACTATAAACACCAATACCATCTCCATAAAGGAGCGATGTTAACGCACCAAACTGACCAAAGGTCAAAACTGACAGGGTTTGCTCTGCATGCAAACAGCTATTGAGCAAATAGCATTCACCTGCAGATTTACCATATTGGAAATTAACAGAAAATCCTAAGCAACAGCCTAAAAAAGGAGAAAGATATCAAATCAAGACAGAAGGAAGAAACTGAGAGATCTGAAGGAGAGGTGCTAGGTACCCACCTCACTTTGGCCTTTCATTATTGGATCGTGTTGCAGGAAGCTGAATGTGTACTGCCATTATCCACCTGAAAATATTCCTCCCTAAAATCTGAAGCACTATGGTTATCTTGGGAGAAGCAGGAAGAAGGATGTTCTGAAAGGACATGCTCCTTGATTTTACTCCTCAGAGCACGTAAGATTATGCAACCCTTTATACACCCAAAGCACATCTCCTTTCACATTAGCTGTAAAAACTGCTGACCACTCAGCACTGTAATCCAGGCTCCTAAGCACACTGAATTGATAAAAATCTGCTGGAAAATATTACATTAAAGCTTTTTATTTACTTGGCTAAATCCAAATGCATGCAAACTGGTAGCAACATCACTAAAGCCAGCAGTGGTGAATCAGCCAGCCTCTGCTTTGAATAAGGCCTACTGTATATTCAACAAATAAACATGGAGTCGAGGCTTCCATTTATCCACTGATACTAGACAAGGGTAATGCTTGCTCAGCTGGCAGCTAAAGGGACAGAAGACTGTTTCTGTTTTAAGGGTATGCCTACCTCTTCACTCATGAAAATTAACTCTGCAGCTACGTCAGTGTGTGAACCTACCCAAGAGGTGGCACTGGAAGGACACACTTTGGAAGGAGCCAGGCAAACTTCTGCCCCAAGAAAGGGTGGTGAGAATCAGCTTGCACACACAAAACCTCAGGAAGTGCCCATGATTCATTTGTTTCAACATGTAACTGAAGGCAGCGTTTCTACCTAGTTCTGCAAGCTCATCACACTAAACCTACTCGCAATAAACAACACACATGTACACCAAATAATGAAGGGTTCTTTTGGTTTTGAGCATAGGGAAACACTAGGAAGCACTAAGAAAAGTTAGCTTAGCTCACCTTATTTTCACCCAAAAAATTATCAGAATTTCTATTTTGCTATTTTTTAAACAATGCTGATAATGAATTGAAAAGAAAAAAAAAACTTGCAAGACAGTCAAACTCAGTTCAAAGCTGCTATTAACCTTATGACTCTCTACAAATCCGTGACAATTTCTAAGACTGACAGGAAAAACAAGCTTACTTTTAGTGAGCTTAAATCCACTACACAGGGACCCACATCTCCCATGGAGAAATTTTAGCAATCTACAAATAGCAGAAGAAAGAAAAAAAAAATGCAAATGATGGTATTAGAAAAGTACCTGTAATATTACATATGGCAGGGCACCCATACTTATAGTGTGTAGCAATATATATGTATTTACACATATACATATGTACATATCTATCAACACATTATCCAAATTAAATTTTAGACACTTCCCCAGTGAAACATTTCAACAGTATCCATAACATAAGTCCCAAATTATCGGAAATTTTTGGAAATTTATATTCTGCAGGAAGTTTCAGCGTCAAATTTTTCTTTTTGACTGGTAAAGAACAGTTCTCACTTTACTTTCCCTCCCTCTATCGTTTCCCAGATTCTCCACCAAAGGAAAACAACAGTTTCTGGTTAGTCTGTTTTGTCTGTTTTTACCCATTTCAACAAAACAATTTATAATAACATACGTAAGTCCAAATGCCAAGAGAATTTATACACACACTTTAGTTCATCGTAACTGAAAAAGTCACTGCAGTTCATGAATCTACTCATGCGTAAATCTCAGTGTGTACATTTGCATGACTGGAGCTTAAAGTCAGGTTACTCAGGACAAAAGGTTGTATGCACAATCTAATCACATGTTATAGCTTCTACATATATAGCATTTAAAGTATTTTGAATAGTTTATTTCCGAATAAACGTTTTGTGTGCTGACTTGCGCACAATGGCCAATCAGTTCCCAGACACATTACAAGATGGAAGTAGAAATACTTGTTTTAACTGACATTCCACATATAGTCATTCAGTTTCATCACAAGGAAAAAGCTGTAACAGCGTTTTCAGATGTTTACTGAATATTGAACAACTCTGGAGTCTTTAAGTGACTGCATAGTTTTGCAATTCATCATAATCAAGAAGTAATTCAATTACTAGATAACTTAATTGTGACTATCATAATTGCAATGGCGCAGTTTTGAGTTGACATTTTAATCTACACCTAAATTGCCAAAGTACACTTAAGCCTGGTTTACTGTCATTGGGCACTAACAGATCTATTGCTGGGTTTATTGGCTTGGGGAGGGAGGTCTGTTTGGGTTTTCTTTCTTCGAATGGACATCACAATGGAAAGAAAAATTAAGACAGTGCAAAAAGATTAAATGCTTCATAAGTACTTGTATGGCAAGCATATGAAAACTCCCATTTCTTTCACCTTTATGAAGGCAAAAAAAATATCTGAGAAACAAGTTGAACTCACCAATTTGTTCCAACAAAATGTTATCAGAATCTGTCACATTTCAATTACCTGTGTAATCAAATCATAAATGAAAATCACATAGCATTCAAAATACCTCTAATGTTCCAAGTCAAAATATATTCTTTATAGAGAGAGGTAACTCACATCGTTATGCTTCAAATTGATTACCACAAACTGTACCTATAATTAGATATAACTAATGCAATTTAAAGAAGAGAAAACTAATATTTGAAACTAAACACTGTGAGTAATCTTATTGCCTTCCACCCAGTTACCAAGCAGAAAATGTACTGTCTCGCTAATTTATTATTATTAGAAACATCACACTCTTAATCTATTCTAAGGACATAACTAGGTTTTTAAGGTAGTATTTCCCAACTGCATTTCAAAGCAACAAATGTGCTAGATATTTGCTGAAGAAAAAAACAAAAAACTATTGGTTTATTAATAATTGGTTTATTACACTATTACTATAAAAGGATGAACCAGAATAGGTAGAGCAGGAGCCAGCTGGATACAGCTGCAGTATAGCTAACCAACATTATCTCGGTTTTAGGTGCTTAAATGCTTGATTCATAATGGAAACTGAAACAAAATAGAACCATAAATTACAAAAAAAGGTTTGTGGAGGTTCACATGACAGGTGCTATATAACCAAAGCAACATTTGGCATCATTTCAGCAAACATCTTTCTTAGGACCCCCAACTAATTGTTGCACTATGGAAATGACAAGACATACAAACATGCAAGCAGTATTCCATGAAAGTTCCCTCCACCAAGCCTTTGGGATTCTTCTCTAGCATTCTCAGATGATCATTTATACAATTAGGCCTTTACCCACACACAGCTTTTCCTTTCTACAGCTGATATTATGGGTTCCACTAACTTCATGCTAACCTCATGTTACAGTCTCATTTGCCCAAGAGTTTAAGATTGATAGTAGTACCACATGTTAACTGTTGAGACTCATACCACAGCCTCCTTTGCTTCATCCATAATAGCTCCAATGTGAGCATCACAAGCCTTCTAGCCTCCCTAGCTGAAGTATCAGGCACAGATATTTCACAGAAACACAGAATGGTTAGAATTGGAAAGGACCTTAAGGATCACCTAGTTCTAATCCCCCTGACATGGCAGGGACACCTCCCATTAGACCAGGTTACTCAAAGCCCCGTCCAGCCTGGCCTTGAACATCTCCACGGATGGGTCATCCACAACTTCTCTGTCTTGTTCCGGTGTCTCACCGTCCTCACAGTAAAGAATTTCTTCCTAATATCTAATCTAAATCTACCCTCTTTCAGTTTAAAACCATTACCCCTCGTGTTATCACTACATTCCCTGATAAGGAGTCCCTTCCCACCTTTCCTGTAAGCCCCCATAAGGTACTGAAAGGCTGCTATAAGATATCCCTGGAGCCTTCTTTTCTCCAGGCTGAACAACCCCAACACTCTCACCCTGTTCTCATAGGAGATGTGCTCCAGCCCTCTGATCATCTTTATGGCCCTTCTCTGGACTCGTTCCAACAGGTCCGTGTCCTTCTTATGTTGAGGGCTCTAGAGCTGGACACAGTACTCCAGGTGGGGTCTCACGAGAGCAGAGTGGAGGGGATACAGCTGGCTTTCTGGGCTGCGAGCACACATTGCCGGTTCATGTTGAGCTTCCCTTCAACCAACACCCCCAACCCCTAAGGGTGCCGTGTGGGACAGTGTCAAATGCTTTCAACAAGTCCAGGTAGATGACATCAAATGCTCTTCCCCCTTATCCACCAACACTGTAATGCCATCGTAGATGGGTACCAAATTTGCCAAGCACAATTCGCACTTAGTGAATCCATGTTGGCCGTCACCAATGACCTCCTTATTTTCCATGTGCCTTAGCAGAGTTTCCAGGAGGATCTGCTCCATGATCTTGTTGGGCACAGAGCTGAGACTGACTGGCCTGTAGTTCCCTGAGTCTTCCTTTTTTCTCTTCTTAAAAATGGGCATTATGTTTCCTCTTTTCCAGTCAGCGGGAACTTCATCAGACTGCCATGATTTCTCAAGTGTGATGGATAGTAGTTCAGCAACTTCAGCTGCCAGTTCCCTCAGAACCCGCAAATGAATTTCATCAGGTCCCATGCACTTGTGCACCTTCAGATTCCTCAGCTGGTCTCAAACCTGGTCTTCTACAGTGGGCAGTTCCTCATTCTTCTAGTCCCGGCCTTTGCCTTCTACGACTTGGGTGGTGTGGCTAGAGCACTTGCCAGTGAAGACCGAAGCAAAAAAGTCATTGAGCACCTCAGCCTTCTCCATACCCCAGGTAACTAGGTCTCCCATTTCCTTCCTGAGTGGGCCCACATTTTTCCTAGTCTTCCTTTTATCACTAACATACCTGTAGAAGACTTTTGTGTTGCCCTCAACATCCCTGGCCAGCTTTACCTCTGTCTGGGCTTTAGCTCTCCTAACTTGATCCCTGGCTGCTCAGACGATTTCTCTATGTTCCTCCCAGGCTACTTGCCCCCGCCTCCACTCTCTGTAGGCTTCCTTTTTCTGCTTGAGATTGTCCAGGAGCTCCTTGTTCATCCATGCAGGCCTCCTGGCATTTTTGCCTGAATTCCTCTTTGTTGGGATGCATCACCCCTGAGATTGGAGGAGGTGGTCCTTGAATGACACCCAGCTTTCTTGGGACCCACTTCCCTCCAGGGCTTTATCCCATGGTACACTACCAAGCTGATCCCTGAAGAGGGCAATCTGCTCTCCTGAAGTCCAGGGCAGTGAGCTAGCTGCGCGCCCTCCTCACCACCCTAAGGATCTCAAACTCCACCATCTCATGGTCACTGCAGCCAAGGCTGCGCTTGAGCTTCATATTCCACACCAGGCCCTCCTTGTTGGTGAGAACAAGGTCCAGCATGGCACCTCTCATCATTGGCTCCTCTGTCACTTGGAGAAGGAAGTTATTATCAACACCTTCTGGGAACTTCCTGGATTGCTTATGCCCTGCTGTGTTGCCCCTCCAACAAATATCAGGGTAGTCGAATTTGTTGATTTGTCAGATTCAATTGGCTCTATCAATCTCCTGCCCTTTGACTGGAAGGACTGATGAAAAAACTGCCTGTGCTCCAGAATCCCTGACTGCTGCTTGATTTCCCATCAGCTACTCAAGTAGGAGGATGGACAGAGGTTCTCCACCATTAGGTTTAGAGTAACAGCATCGTGGCCCGCTCCATTACTAAGTGCAAGGTTTCCTCCTCCTCTTAGCCACCTCACAAACTATGCGGAATTCTCTCCTTCTAGTGCACTTACACTCCCTCAGCCACAACGGGAATAATGGCCGAACAATGAATCGCTCTGTTGTCCTCTAAGCAGCAGCTGCTGTTGCTACTCCCTGCTGCCTCCCAAGGGCTCCTATCTCGTGACAAAACACAACACATAACCCAGGGCAGTGAGACAAATAAAGCTACCTTAAACTGCAGTTCTATGAAGCAGCAGTACATGAAATTTCAGCAGAACCTCAAGACTGGTACAATTCATGTACAATTCACTGCTCAAGCCTATGCCCCAACTTAGTTTCAGTCATATAGAAGAGTGGTACTCATGCTTTGTACACATTAGCAAGATGGCCTTCATCTCACTTATTGCTAGAAGATGATAGCAACACTATGCTCCTTCCCGCACACTAGGAATTATGATCATCTCTGTCTCATTGCCCAGAGACAGAGAAAAGTGACATAAATATTACGTACTGCTTGTTACCATGGCAAAAACAGCCTAACAGGGAGGAAGAAGCAGGTAGGTCTTGTACTTCAGACCTACCCTGGGAAAACCTAAGGAGGACCAGAACTTGGTAAGGCTAGATTCAGAAGACTGAAAAAACACAGTACTATGTTATCACACAACAAAAAAGTTATCATCTTGGCACAGAAAGAGCTCTGTTTTCTAGAACTAAGTTCTTTAGCTCAGGAACATTGCAAGCCTCCGCTACAATCTTCTAGATTAACTTGCTGTGCTATTATGCTCCCTGCTAGCCAATGGGCCTGAGGTACTGTGGTTTCCAAGGTGACTGTGGGATGAAAGCCTCACATGTACAAGCAGGCATACCAGTCGTTTAAACTTATCTTATTTATCTCAGTTTTCAAGCCCTGAAATACAAGCCCCCTATGCAACAACACTTCATATCAAGCATCACTCTCCCACCTATAAGGAAATGGCCCACTTCCACAGTGGCCACTGAACAGCATCTTCTGGCAAATAACTTAGCAGCATGACTAACTGAAACTCTTGACATCATACTGAAGTACCTTGATGCCTGGTTTCATCACTAGTTATAACAGCAGCAGCATTCTGAGCAGTATTTTCACAATCTTCATTTCACGATCAGCATCACATGCAGACCCCCCTTCTCATGGGGGTCTCACCTTCTCACCTTCTCCATGGTGAGAAATGGAAGAGGAAATCTTGTTACAAAGATGACTGTCATACAAATAGTTCTGAGCTCTTGAAAAGGCACAGACCTCACTTTAAAAGCCAGTTCTATGACATCAAGAGAAAAGCTATGTTTTTCTACATAGGGGTCCACATTTTATGCAATTTAACAGGCAAGAATGCTACTGACTTGATTTCTAATTTCTTCATTAATGCCAAGTGCCCAAAAGAAGACTGCTTTAAATAACTGATCTGGATTTGTCAGTGGGGCAAACCACTCAGTTACAATTCTTCTTATTGCACTTGTGTGCTCCAATCCAGCATTCAGGCTAAGGTATTTTCCCAAGGCACTTAGTGTGCCTTTTTACTTTGCAAGACAAAACACCTGACTATTCAAAAAGGAAAACAACTGAGGTGGGCAGCAGCAATTCTATAAACTTTGCTGCAAGTTGGGCTTCAGCATTTTTCCTCAACTGACCCACAATTTCACACAGTGCAGCCAGCAGCTCTGAGTAAACACCCCTGTCTTCTGTCAGGCCCAAACCTAAAACCTGCCAATTCAAGTGTGAGCCTCAATTATGCAGAGTTTTAAGACCAGAGAGGCTAACAAACAAGAGTGTGTATGTTTATGTGTACATGTGCATGCATGCACACACACGTTTGAGAACCACAGGTGAGACATATAGATTCACCCTCTGTGCTGTAAATTCAGCGTTAGCATTGGGCAAAGTGCATATGAAAATCACACATGTAGGAATCAATTAAAAAGGTCAGAAAGATATCTTTAGCCTTCTTCTGTTTCAAGGCATCTAAAAGTTGCATAATATATCAAGAATCTTCAAAAGAGAAGAATACAAGAACAACTTTCTGACTAAAATTCAGCATCCACAAAGACCAAGGCATACCATTAAGCATCTCAATACAACAGGTATCTCTGTGTCAGGAAGTCATAGCTCATTGTTGTCAGGGCTAAGCAGCTACTAAGGAAGTACTCAGCATCTGTCAACTGTTTTTCTGCTGGACTAAGTTCAGTTCCATGGACAGCAAGGTAACAAATATAAGAAGATGTAGGTACACCCCCAAGTTATTGAAAGAACCCAGAAAATCTTCTACCAAAGAAGAAACAAAACAGCACAGAAACACAAAGCAGCACTATGCACGTACATATCATTGAAAAGATGACCACAGAGATATGCAAAAGAGTTCAGGCTAGAGACGTAGCAGGTGCTTTTTAGCAACTCAACCCACTCTGAAAAGATGCTTGCTCACACTTGGTGTGCACATAGAAACCAAGATCTTTCAAGAATTTTACCTCAGTTATAGCTCTTTTGTTTCAGGGGGGTGGTGTCCCCTCTCAAAATCTCTCTTGTTCTACCACCAGAATAAGTTGGAATCACACACTGATACGTGGAATATAACCAGAGCACTGTGCAATGAGAAAAATATCATTTTCTTATTCTATAAATGGGGTGCAGAGGGAGAGCAGTGAAAGTGTCCTCTGGGGCAAAGAAAGTAAACTGGCATCAAAGATGGAAAAACTACAGAGGATTGTTATCGCTCCAATATTTCATTTGGTGATGTTATCACTGAAATTCTCAGTAACCGCAACTTGCCAAACATTAATACACTTTGCAAATCGTGCAAACCTTAACCTAACTGAAGATCACAAGTCAAAAAAAAATCACCCAAACCCAGAGATTACAATTAGGAATTATATGCAAAGAAGAAAAGACAGATGTAGAGAAATTAGCATTATGCTTTTATAGCTCCCATGTTGATACTCAGCAGCTGATGTTGAGTTTTAGTGGACACATCATTTGGTTTGTTAATAGCAGCACTCATAAAAGCCCTAATGAAGCCCCATGTGCACCCTGACCACATACTAAAATCTTGTATTCTTGTTTCAGCACCTTGAAAAAATCACATCTTTCCTGTATGCTCAGATTTTTAATTACTATTTTGCTGAGGGGTTAGGTTCCTATTTTGTTTGCTTCTTCCTGTCACTACCTTTCACTTCCAGTATTCTGACATCCTGAACTGTGAAGAATCAACATGTAAAAGCTTTCAAACCTGATTGTCAAAATACTGAAACAATTTCCTTGTGTTTATCTTCTTTGCTCTCTGAGTGTTTGCAATAAAACTGGTTCCAAATTCAATGTTTGTGTTTAAGAGGCTATAGTATTAGCTAGAGAGGCTCAGAGTGCAATCCCAGTGATATTTCATACGATGAAGCAAGCACAAAAGAAATCCGGAGCTTTCTATAGCCAACTTTTTACTATGTAACTCAGGAGCAAACATTATTTTTTTCTCTCACTCCCTCTCTGAGACAGTTCATTAAAAAAGCATCAGAAATTGCTTGCTCTTTTTGTGATGGATTTTGTGCTCATGAGAAGTGACAAATAATGCAGGTAGCTGCTGTTTAGTCTCTGGGATGTTAGTCTGCCCAAGAAGCCATCCCAATTCCCAGTTCACTAGTCAGGTTTATAAATTGGGCAGTGGCAAGTCGTGTTAAATGGAAACAATCTCAACACTGTGGTGTTCATTGCCATGAAACACAATCTCTGACCTATTGACACCTGTGATTTAATAGGTGCTCCTCCATCTTGTTGCCACAGGGTTTTAAATAGGTCTTCCTTATGGACCACGATCAGATGAGACACAGGGCACTAAACTGCCTGCCATATAAAAACTGCCAACAGAGAAAGCACTTGTCATGATTCCATACAACAGCAACCTGCCAACATATGGCTGTTAAGGAAAAAACAGTGCCTTTATCTCAGTCCACTGGAAGCGCTGACAGTTCTGCACAACTATCTCCTGTGGAAACACCAGCTTCAGGAAGTAGAGATCACTGTTGAATTTCACAAGACATTTCATGGAATTAGATGGCACAGTGAAATTAAGAGTCATCACAGACTCACACTAGAATAACTGGCAGCAGAGTATAACCACGTCCTCGTGCCTAGGTTCTTCCTTCTAACCTACTACAGACCTGAAATCCCACATCTTCCTTCTCTGACAAGTCTAGATGGTTTCAGAATATATAGCATGGCTGCATGAATTCCAAAGAGATAACTGTACACAGCTAACCTCAAAGCCACCTTGCTGAAGCCTGAACTGATTCTTACCAGTGCTGAAAAAGTAAAGATTTAAACACTTTACATGCACAAACACCCATTCCCATGGAAAAAAAATAAGGTGGAAAACAGTGCTTCATTATAGTTTCTCAAATCAATATGACAGACTAGTTCACAGTCATGATAGCCTCAAGTATTCATATAACAAACACAATATCCATTCAAGGTCAGGTTAGCAGAGGAGAAGAAAGAGGGGGAAAGGAAATGTTTCTGGTTTTACCTAACCAAAATATTTGGGCATTTGTTTTGTTTCTTTTTAACAGTCAGTTAAGATCGACTATCTCAGCCCATCCTCTTGAAGCAGTGTCAGTTGAAATAAAGTCCTTCAGCTACGTGTTAAGCTGAGGATAAAGAAAATGCCTAGCCAGGTGTTGCAGAGAACTTGCCTGCCTCTCAATCCCCCCTCTAGTGAGTGTTTAATCAACCACATAGAGCAGACATCATCTTGAGGACTGAAAACCGTTCTCTCCAGACCCTGAAAAATTATACATTTCCCTGCTGCTTTCACCTCAGTAAGAGCAGTGCGATTGCTGGGCATGAAGCGATCTGGCAAGTCAGCACTTCTACAGGAGCTAACTTCACAAAGAAACCGAGCACATTGGACAAACCCAGCCATCTACAACAGGGCAAGAGTTATAGCTTGTTACCTAACTCAGCCCACCTGTTACATACACTCCAGTCACTATGGCAAACAACTTGCTTAAGAACTCTCAAAATCACATGAACAAACAGAAGCTTAGACATGCATTATGAATTACAATTCCGCAGGTAACATTCACACACTCTATGATTCATGTTAATCTCAGCAGACTTTCAATGGTATCAGGCCCTAAACCACAGCATGGGGTGCAAACTTTCTTGCAAAATGCACTTAAGATGTCCCTGCCTCCTGAAGAGATCTAAGAATTAAATCAGTTAATGTTTATATGGTAGTGTGGAGGTAGAATAGTGTTTGCATGGACCATGTCTCCTGGCTCATCAAATACAGTCTTCTACCACTGTAAACACAGTGGCATACAATCACGACTATTAAGTTATTTAGCTCCATTTAAAAGCAGTTTAGCAATCCCGTTGTCCCCATTACACACACACATACTCACTGGGAAGCTGTTCCAGAAGCTCTCTCCCCTCCTTCTGCTATAACAAAACCTCTATCAGTTTCCAGTCCAAGCTAAATTTGCAGTCAGTCATGGCCTTTTCCCCTGCTATCAGGTGCTGTCATAGGACTCAAGTAGTTAATTTCTCCCTTAACATTTAACTCCACCTATTTTGAGACAAGCCTATTTTGTCTCCAGTTCACAATACTGTTGATTAGAAAGTCACCTTCTCTAGTTCCCTAAAATGAGACAGGCTTTCCCTCCAACCTCTTTGCCCCTGTTCTGGAGCACACACTTCCCCCATCACCCCCTTCTCCCACGGTTCTTCTAGTAATTATACCATTTATTAAAGAACAAAATAGTACACTGGGAAAAAAGAAATCATCTTCATTGTGGCACACACTGTACAATTCCTAGCGATCACTGATGATCTTTCTCTCCACCAACCCTTCCCATATACGCTTTCACTAGCACAAAGTACCTAGTGAATACAATATGACCTTGGGCATATCGTTTTGGGACAAACACGATTTTGATAGACTTGGCTTTTGGATTGGAAGGGAGGAAGGGGTTGGGAGCGACTTCCTGAAACAGGACAAAACATTTCTAAAGAAGCATTTTGAAAAGTCTCCTGTGAAGCCACCTGTACGTGGAAGCTCCCACTGAATCTTGATCCTGAGCTGTGCCTCTGCACAAACAAGACAGTCTACACATGGACTCAGACCCACCCAAGAGGACAACTAGTGCACCTTTTCTTTGCATAGCAAAATTTAAGTCAAGCAGTAGGTAAGCACATATAGGATGGGTTAGCACCAGAAAGGTAGATCAGAGCACAGGTAGGTGTAATTACCTAACTACTCAGATGAGTGGTTTATGATCTCTTTATTAGAAAACTATTGTTATCTGCAATTGACTTCTCAGAAACCTAGGCTCCCATCACAGAATATAAATGTTAGCTACTCCCTTCAACCCATACCTGAGAAAAACACATAAGAAAGTCCAACTGTTTTTTTTTGCATCTGTCAAAATTAAAGAGAAAGCGTGAAATACTGTTTTCTCTCCTTTGCAGCATTTTAACACTAGAATGTAGGCACTCATGAAATACTCCATTTATCCATTGACACCACAGCAAAATTTCGAGCTGGTGTCTTACAGAAACTAGAAACTGCATCCTATTTACACTGTACAGGCACAGGTTCATGAGCCCTGCACTTTGTATTTAAAGTAAGCACTCCATTTGTCCAGAACTATGGACTGTGCAACTTCACACATCTATCAGCCAGTCTATAAGCTACACACTGCAGTGTACTGCTATTTTCTGAGCTAGGATCATTTTGATGAACACAGTAGAAGTGACTAGCGCGATTGCCTACCCGTCCAAAGAGGATGTGTAATGCTCCAACTCACATCTCATCCATAAGGGGAATCACAGAGCTGGAAGGGAGCTCAGCAAGTCACTGCTCCCACCTCCTACATGCCAACAGTAGAATTGTTTAATTTGGTTGCTCACATTTTATTGCGTAATTGAATTTAGTAAACAGGTTTTGTCCCCTGCTTCTAATATAACTGTTTAGAAAAGGAGGGAATATTCCTTCCCTAAGGGTGCCTGAGAATGCTCTGCAGAGTGAGGATGATGAAACACCAGAAGATCAAGTGGAGAGAAACTTGACTGGCATGAAGTACGATTTCATTTAAGCCCTGGAAATGATGAAAAGCAAAATGATTTTGTAAGAGATATAGAAGGGACTGCTTGGATTATGTGTAGCCCTGAGCAACTGAAATCTGCTAAATGAAAGCAGAATGGAAACAAACTCGCTGAGCAGTGTGAAAGTTTGTTTTTAAGATTCCCATTTAAAGGCTGTTTCACTCAGCGGATCTAAGCATTCCTTCTTTAGAGGCTTACCTTGTCTCAGTGCACTGTTCTGTTCTTGTAGCAAAACAAAGCCATAATGACTCAAAGTCTTCACTTAGTATCCCCTTTCTAAAAAAAAAAACCCAAACAAACAAACAGAGAAGTGCAGGGTCTGACCAAACTAGAGACATGATAAAATATGGTAGGCTCTGTCCTTGTTTGTTTGTAGTGTAGTCAACTCTTCTACCAGAGTTCCACTGCTATGTGAGCAACATACTTTCACTGTTTAAAGTTAAGAAGCTTTTCCTAGTATCAAGCTAAGATCTCTGTTGCTTCCAATTAGTTTAATTACTTCTTGGCTTAACCTCAAAGAGAGGCAAAAGAAAATTGTTCATTGCCCTTCTCTTGTGAGTACTTTATACACTGGAAGAGATCTCATTTTTAGATTGAACAAGCAGTTTCTTTTCTTAAAGGTAACATTCAGTAACATTTACAGCTTATCATTCTTGGTAAAAATGATAAGAAGTCATCACGGGACTCTAAGATGAATCTACATCTTCCTGCAGTGCTCTCAAGAATGCCTAAACCAGTAATCCAACTAGGTTCTCACTTTTATCAAATAGAGTAGAATAACTACAACCACTCCTCCTGGCCACATGATTCACTGCTATTAACACATCCCAGAATATTAACGACTGCATTTCCTGCAGGGACATAACCCTGTTGCCTTTATTATGTATTCCAATACACCAAAGAGATTGTTCTCACTCTGTACACCAAACCATTCTGAAGCTGCCTGAGATTCCAAGAGACCACGTGTCCAAACAGAAACCAAATGGTTGAATGCCTTCAGGCTCAGATCCTCTCTGTGGCCTCAAGTAGTTGTTTTGTACCACTCATCACTTTGCAAAATCAAAAAGCAAAACCAGAACACTCCAAAGAGAACTAGAAAAATTCATGGCAAAATTTGATGGTGTGGCTAAAGGCCACTTTTAGCAAGGAGTCCTGTAACTAATGATTCCTCCAGCATCCCTCATAGCTGACCACTTCTTACTACTTGTCAGCTCCAGTTTCAGTCAGATAGGATCCAGAGCTACCAGACAATTTCATCTGACCATTTCTTCCATCTACCATACTTCCACACAATGCATGGAAGCAGATCTCAGGAAACATATGTTCACTAGTACGGAAATAATTTCATAGAATTATAGAATTGTTGAGGTTGGAAAAGACCTTCAAGATCATCAAGTCCTCTCATTAACCTAACACTGCCAAGTCCACCACTAAACCATGTCCCTAGACACCATATCTACACGTCTTTTAAATACCTCCAGGGGTGGTGTCTCTGCCACTTGCCTGGCCAGCCTGTTCCAATGCTTGACAATTCTTTTGGTGAAGAAATTTTTCCTAATATCCAATCTAAACCTCCCCTGGTGCAGCTTGATGCCATTTCCTTTTGTTCTATTACTTGTTACTGGGGAGAAGAGACTGACCCCCACCTTGCTACAATCTCCTTTTAGGTAGTTATAGAAAGTGATAAGGTCTCCCCTCAGCCTCCTTTCCTCCAGGCTAAACAACCCCAGTGCCCTCAGCTGCTACTCAGAAGACTTGTTCTCCAGACCCCTCACCAGCATCGTTGCCCTTCTTTGGACAACCTCCAGCACCTCAATGTCTTTCTTGTAGTGAGATACCCAAAACTGAACACAGTATTTGAGGTGGGGCCTCACTAGTCCTGAGTACAGGGGGATGATCATTTCCCTAGTCCTGCTGGCCACACTACGCCTGACACAAGCCAGGATGATATTGGCCTTCTTGGCCACACTGCTGGCTCCTATTCCACTGTCTGTCGACCAACAGCCCCAGCTCCTTCTCCGCTGGGCAGCTTTCCAGCCACTCTTCCCAAGCCTGTAGCACTGCATGGAGTTGTTGTGACCCAAGTGCAGGAGCCGACACTTCGCCTTGTTGAACCTCATACCACTGGCCTTGGCCCGTCGATCCAGCCTGTCCAGATCCCTCTGTAGAGCCTTCCTACCCTCAAGCAGATCAACACTCCTATCCAACTTGGTGTCATCTGCAAATTTACTGAGGGTGCACTCAATCCCCTCATCCAGATCATTGATAAAGATATTAAACAGAACTGGCCCCAATACTGAGCCCTGGGGAAAACCACTTGTTACTGGCCGCCAGCTCCATTCACTACCACTCTCTGGGCATGGCCATCCAGACAGTTCTTTACCAATCAAAGAGTACACCTGTTCAAGCCAGGAGCAGTCAGTTTCTCCAGGAGAATGCTGTGGGAAATGGTGTTAAAAGCTTTACTGAAGTCCAGTTAGACAACATCCACTGCCTCTCCCTCATCCACTAAGCAGGTCACCTTGTCATAGAAGATCGGGTTAGTCAAGCAGGAGCTGCCTTTCATGAACCCATGCTGACTAGGCCTGATGACCTCGTTGTCCTGCATGTGCCATGCGATGGCACTCAGGATGATCTCTTCCATAACCTTCCCAGGCACAGAGGTCAGACTGACAGGCCTGTAGTTCCCCAGATCCTCCTTCCAGGAATTCTTGTAGATGGGTGTCACCTTTGCCAGCTTCCTGGATTCAGCTGACAACAGCTCCCCACTTAGCCAGAACTGCTGACAAATGATGGTAAGTGGTTTGGTGAGCACTTCCACCAACTCCTTCAGAACCCTTGGGTGGATCCCATCTGGCCCCATAGGCTTCTGTGTGTAGACAGTTCTCTAAACACAGTTCACTTACCTGTCTGAGATAAAATCAGGGCTTCACAACCCCCATGTCTGCAATTTAATTTTGTCCCTGCACCTTCATTCCCTTTTTCCACATTGCAACAATTTCTCCATGGGCTCAATTTAGAGAGCATTTGGGGCAGCTGCGTGAAATAGCCAGCAGTCACGCTAGAGACAGGCTAGCTCCATTTATTCTGCTGAGAGCAAGTAAATTGGCTGGGAAGCTGTCAAGTGTTGAAAAATTGTCCACAACAGTTTCTCCTCATTTTGAAGTATGTATTACTCATTTGATCTAGGTTTTTAAAACCAATGAGATTTTTCAAAATATCAACAACATACACACACATTCTTTATTTAGAGACAAAACATATAAGCCCAGTATCTCAACAAAACATTATCAACTTTCAGTGACAAAATAGATTCAGTAATCTGGAAGACTCTGCCCTGTCACCCTTTAGAGCTAGACAAACTGCTGGAAAACATCTGTGCCCCAAGTCCAGTCCAAACTTGCATTGCTCCACTCAGAATTTAGCATTTGGAGCTTCCTCAGAGCAAGGATCACAGTGCTCCTAGTTTTGCTGCAGTACAAAAGGCAGGACACTCTGGCAGCAGGGTCTGTTACAGACCAGAAGACGACTTTTTTCCCAGTCACAACCTTTCCAAGTTCCCAGCTCAACTCTACATCAAGCCTTAGCACAGGACCCTGAGAGGCTGAGCAACACCCCCTGGCCAAATCCACTCTCATCTTCCTGTACCAGGAAAGTATACACTCCCACCCCCATGGGCCATAGCTTTTTGTGTATATGTCCTTGTGACACTCCTGTGAAAAAACTGTCACTAGCCCTTTTTTAAACAGGGAAAATGAGACCAAAAAAAAAAAAAGTACTTGTCCACATGGAAAAACCATTAGGATCAAGCAGATATAGAAACATAATAGCATGATGAGTATGTTTAAAAACCTGTGTGGAATGGCAGGTGACATAAAAAACAAAGGTTTTTATATGCTGTAACTTTTCTGCAGGAGAATTAACAGAGAGTTGTTCACTCCTCGGCACTCACATCACTCACTGACAGTTTCCCATACAAAGCCTAAGCAATGCACCTGCACAGTCATAAGAAATCCATGGCAAAGCAAGGGCACATGCCAATATCCCAAGGAAAGGCCATCACCACTAGGTCATCTTTCAGTGCAGCTCAAGTGTATGTCAGTTTACTCCAACAGTATGCAGAAGGTTCACACCCTGGAAGTCTATTTGTAAATCAATTCCCAGAGCAAGGCTGCCTCGTGACCAGGGCATTCTCTGTCTGCTGCTCCAGGCAGATGAATATGGCTCAAGTGACAGCAGTTTCACCTCCTGAAGCCTCTCATTTCCACTGTAAATAAAATTCACAGATAAAAGGCTTGTAGCTATAGCTTGATTTATGATGGTTGATTTATACTGATGGGAGTAGAAAAAATCAGACTGCAGGTGCTATGCAAACTCCTCAAAAGGGAAAAGTAAATCATGGCTTAATTTGAGGTGCTTGTTGTAGGACAGATTTGCACACATTTCCCTTTTTAACTGAAAATGTTAATGTCAAAAGTTAAGCAACAGGTGACACAGACAGTGGGATCGAGTGCACCCTCAGCAAGTTTGGCAATGATACCAAGCTGTGTGGTGAGGTACACACACTGGAGGGGAGGGATGCCATCCAGAGGGACGTGGACAGGCTGGAGAGGTGGGCCCATGCCGACCTCATGAAGTTCAACAAGGCCAAGTGCAAGGTCCTGCATCTGGGTTGGGGTAATCCCAAGCACAAGTACAGGCTGGGCAGAGAATGGATTGAGAGTAGCCCTGAGGAGAAGGACCTGGAGCTGCTCATTGACAAGAAGGTCAACATGAGCCAGCAGTGTGTGACTGCAGCCCAGAAGGGCAACCGTATCCTGGGCTGCATCAGAAGAAGTGTGGCCAGCAGGTCGACAGAGGTGATTCTACCCCTCTGTTCCTCTCTCGTGAGACCCCACCTGGAGTACTGCGTACAGTTCTGGAGTCCCCAACATAAGAAGGACATGGACCTGTTGGAGCGGGTCCAGAGGAGAGCCATGAAGATGATCAGAGGGCCAGAGCACCTCTCTGAGAGAGTTGGGGTTGTTCAGCCTGGAGAAGAGAAGGCTCCAGGGAGACCTTATTGCAGCCTTCCAGTATCTATGGGGGGCCTACAGGAGAGCTGGGGAAGGACATTTTACAAGGGCATGTAGTGATAGGATGAGAGGGAATGGCTTCAAACTGAAAGACAATAGATTTAGAATAGATATTAGGAAAAAAAAATTCACTTTAAGAGTGGTAAGGCACTGGAAGAAGTTGCCCAGAGAAGCTGTGGAAGCTCCATCCCTGGAAGTGTTTAAGGCCAGGCTGGATGGGGCTTTGAGCAACCTGGTCTAGTGTGAGGTGTCCCTGCCTATGGCAGCGGGGTTGGAACTCGATGATCTTCAAGGTCCTTTCCAACCTAAACCATTCTATGATTCTATGATTCCATGAACAGATCATTAAAATCAGAATTTCAATCTGAGCTCCCAACCACCACTGGTATAATAACAAGGATAGGCAAGAAACACTATAATGCACTTTTAGTCCTTGTTATTATAATGCAGAGCATTTAAAGGCCAATTCGCCTGAAAGCACCACAGAGGTAAGACCCCATCAACACTATAGCAGGGGCTTCAGTTGACCTGAAACAGCTGTTTGATCTGTCCCAAGGAGCAGAATGGAGAACAGAGCCACAGTATCCGAGACACTATACTTAAGGAAAGCTTACTATGGACTTGGGCCTGCTCCTACTACATGAAGTAGACGGGAGACTATTTCTGTGAGGATTAGTCACAAGGGATGAGCAAATGATCAAGTTCAACACATGGGCTCCATGGTCTATAACTTGCTCATGACTAGCACTGGTGTCAAGGTTTAGAGAACTGGATCTGAAGGACTGGACACAAAAGTCATCTTAGGTCTGTTTCTGTTGCTAATCCATTTATGTGCTCGTGCTTTGTGTCGGGCTGTGCCCAAATACATAAGATAACCTACTGCGGGAGCTCTTAGTATCAGAAGGACTGCAAGCAGATCCATCTCTGCATGGAGCAGATCTCGTTTCCACTGTGGGATATAAAAAGAGCCAAATTAGTATTTTCAATGCTTGCTCAGGTCAGCAGACAATGGAACAAAAGTCCAGTTTTAAACCACTGAGTAACATCTAGCTAAGAATGATTTTTTACGTCACTTCAGCCCTGGTTTGGTTTTAGCTAAATTTGAATGGAGGGTAGTTCATATACAGAAATTCACTGCCCAATACCATTTCCAAGCAGAAGAGAAACTTATCCGGGGAAGCATAATTATAATCACAACAAATCCTACACAAGATTTCCTGAGGCATTACCACAGGGTAATAAGGTTATAATCGCCAGCAGTGATAATTACAGCTAACAGAGAACTCCAAAATAGAAGCATGCCTTCATCTACCCAGTGCTATCAGTCTCAGGTCATTGTTACTGACAGGATGTGACCACATGGAAGAATCAAAACATTTCAACACTGCTTCATCATAAGGTGCTTGAATTATTTAGTTCAAAGCAGATGCAGAATATGAATCATTATTTTATCCATAAATCTTCTAACAGAAAGGTTTTTATTACTGCTTGTAAATACATGTGACTGCATTCCAGGTAGGAGTGTAGCACACAGTAGGTTGAATCTGTATCCAACCTATTTCAGCCCTGATTAGCATGCTTTCTTCAAGCTCTGAGTTTCCAGAAGTGTGAAAACAGAAAGTACCAGCATTTTCCAGGTCTTGTGGAGAAGGGATGCTGAGGTATGTGTAGGTGAGGAACCCAGTGGGGGCGGAAACACCCTACCTGTGGGAATGCAAACTTAAACATCAACAAGTCCTCAAGCAGAGTCATTTATAACCCATCATTCCTGATCACTGGTTGCTCCTAAATTACGTGACACTTGATAACAAATTATCCCCTTCTTCTCCTTGCCAGAAGAAGAAAGATGTCACTAAGTCAGTATACAGTACATTTACTCCAGAAAATACATTTGGTCCCTTAAAAATGAAGCCTCCTTACCCAAGTTTTGAAAAGCTCTGAAAAAATTCTGCCATGCACTTAGCTCAGTTTAAAAAAAAAATATATAAAAAGCACACACTGCAAAAACAAATCATTAAAAATATAAGTTGAAAAACTTACATGGCTACTGAAAATACATTATTAGATTTGAATAACTCTGTGCCTCATGTATGGATGGAGTAATACACATTCCCAAAGGGTACGTGCATACCATGTCAAAAAACAGAAGAAGAAATGAGAACGAAGAAACAAAACAAGCCTGTCATTCCCATGCCTGGTATTGGAGTGTCCAGCATTCAGTCTCAAGTACTGGGCAAGAGCGAAAGATCTGCTTTTCCTTCCAGTCCCATACCCTTGAAATCCTTTTTTAGTTCCTCAGAACCAGGATCATCCTCTGGGAGATGCAAGAGGCACTGACTGAATTTCTGTGCAGCCTTCGGCAAACTGCTTTCCTGACCCATACGTAAGCTACTTTCCACTGCACAACTGTTGTCATTCATTTCATATGTAGCGCCTACCCCAGTGGAGTCTTTAGCTGCTGCCCAGAGGACAGTAGCAATCTGATCATTCATTTTCAAGGAAGCAAGCCTCCCAAGCAGCGCTTCACAAAATTTCTCACCCCTACACAGCAAATAATGACTGCCCCAAGTCAGTGAACTTGGTTAGTTATTTAATTTGTTTTGCAGACCCAAGTACCTCAGTCTCATGCTGAGCCATGAGGTGTGGTGTAATACTTTGATTTGCCATGGAGCTCACCCAGAAGTATCTTGCAAGCTTAGAACGACCAGAACTTCAAAAGCATGAACACAAAGCTAAAGCAGAAACATCTATCTGCATCTACGATCAACTGGAAACTGCATTTCTTGGAGCTGTGGATTGTCGTACACCTAGCTAGAGGCCAATAGTGTCCTTCAACACTTCACAATGCAAAGGCCCTGCTGTAGGCACTAGAAACTTCTGCACAGTGTTCTCAGTTTTGCTTCAGCTCCTACACAGCAGACATTTCATTTTGCCCACCCGTCTCCCTCCCTCAGACATGCCTAGAGCTTCCAGTACTTCACAGCTTTCTCTGTGGCTGAATTAACTCCACTCAGTGCCAGGGTCTCTACAGTGCACCATGCAGTTGAGCACTAAGTGGAAAAGTTAATCGAAACGCATTCAAACTACTAAAGGGAGTCTGAGTTCCATTTGAACTGGTTCTTTTCTCTCAGACTGATCACCAACACACCTAGGTGTCTAACAACGATCAGAATTCATCCTTCTTTTGTCATGAAAAAGCTAGTGAAGAGGGTGATGTGAACACATTCTTTCTGCAGTTATGCTACATATGCCCAGCTTACCCAAGGACTAAAACATAGCACTCAAAATCTCACCAGAAAACCCAAACACACCTCCCCACAACATGCACCACATTCATATTTTTTACCCGTTCCAAAGAAAATAGTGGATTTCCAAGCTGGGAAGCAAATTCAATCTTTTGGTATACCACCATCTGAATACGTCTCCTCTCTTTTCTTAAATACAAAGAATCATCTGAAAAATGGAGAAATTAATTTTTATCCAAATAGGACTTCTTTCTCCTCACTTTTATATACCAAACATTTCCCAGAGTTCTCATCATTCTGAGAGCAGAGCCAACTCACAAAGGACACCATTAGTGAGGAGGACACAGAAATTTCTTCAGCATTCCTCAACTCACAGTGGTGTCTCCTAGCATGCTCTTTTTAACCCTCTGAGCACACACTTATGCAAGATGACTGCAAACATTGGCAGTTCCATTATAGGAAAACAGAGAAGAGTTTCTGTATGCTTCTAGAAACTCTAGAATAGACAGTCCCATTACTGGTGTAATGTGGGAAGAAATATTACAAGCTTTTGTTTAAATTATGAGAGAAATTAGGGCTCAGTTGCCTAAAGAACAAAGCCTTGTGGCACTTCTAATACTGAATTTATGTGCATTTTGAACATCTTGTCCCCCAGTTAAAAGCAAGCTGCCAAGCACAGCTGTTGATTTTGTACAGGGAAAAAAGTTATTATTCATGGGGATAAAAAGAAAAATATCCAAGAAGTGTAAAAGAAACACAAAGATGAAACTAGTATTAATTAGTTGCCTGCTGCTCTATTCAGTAGTGCCATCAAAGCAAACATCACACTTGGATGCTGCAGTTTGGTTTCAAACCAAAGAAATGCACCAAGAAAAGCACTAGTGACCAGATCAAGTAAGCCATATTATGGCTGACACGTTTATTTTTCAGAAACTTGAAAGAGCTCAGTAAAGAATACATGGCCAGGCTGGACAGGGCCAAATACAGCATAACAGCACAGGCCTCCTTCAGCAAATCAGAGCAGCTTCAATGAAAGGTCAAAGTAAATGAGAATTTCCAACCAACCTGCCATCTGACTTAACATGTTTTCTCACAGCACATCAAGATAAGCCACAGAATGGTCTTCAACATGCAAATCAAACCCCATTCTCATCTCCTGAAGAAGTCTTTGCTAGTGAGAACTACTATGATTAGGCCTCATGTGTTCCTGCATGTGATTACCAGGCACTAGGACCAGTCACAATGATCCTCCTACAACCCTGTCTTAGCCATGGCCATGAGAGAGCCAAAGGCTAGAGCACTGCATGCTTATTCCCATTTCCAGAGAAATTTGAAGGATACACATTTCCTGTGTTGAAGCCATCGGTTCTGGTACCCTGCCAGCAGCAGCTGCTGCAAAAGCTCAGCATATGAAAGACTGGAAAGAGAAAGGTGACAGGTTTAGCCCCAGTTCTCCTGTAGTCACAGTTAAAAACACCAAACAAATACCAACACACCCAGGAATGCCTTAATACTAACTCTGAGCTAGTCTCCCCTTTGACAGACCTGAATCTCCTCAAAAAGAAAAAAGAAAAAAAAAAAAGAAAAAAAAAGAAAAAAAAAAGGAAAAAAGAAAAATACCTGTCCCGACTTCTGACTATCCAAGGTATATACTTCAGTCTGGATTAGATATATCGCCAGGTCTTTTCTTTTCAAATAGTTGTTTCTTTGTCTTCATTTTTAGTTAAATCCCGTGATATCACTGTCACACTGTTGTCAAGCAGATACAACTACTGAGGTTATTTGCTGCCTGCAGGTGCAACCAGTAGGGCTGACAGAGCTGAGAGGTAGCTTTTAACCTCTTCTCTGTCTACCTAATCAGGGAACTTTTAGCTACTGTTTTCATAAAAGCTAAAGAACTTCATAAGGGCCATCTGCTTCCCAGCCTGACTATTCAGAAGTTCACAACTGAGTCATTCTCCATTATCATTTCAACACAGGCTTTTTTAAATCTACACTTAGGAATCTCCTAGATCAAGCCCATAAATGAACCCATGTTCATCAGAGACTGTACAGTGATGGGCCAAGTTCTTGTCATTACCATTAAAAGCCACAGCTCTGGGATTTAGAAAAAAATGACATGGGTTATTAGGCATTCTGTATCACAGCATAAACTGATGCCCTTTAAATGGATATGTTTTGCCAGATACTTAGGAGGCGGGGTTTCTTTTTAACCTAAAGAGCATTAGTAACTGTCAAAGATGAGGTAATAGTACAGGCAGCCCGTGGCTAAACTGAGGAAGACAACCAGAAAGCTCACTGGGCCTCCCACTCACCACAGCATAAGATTCCCTGCTGCTACTTCAACACTTGTTTGCTGGTTGATCAGAACATCAGTTCTCAAGCAGGCGTGCATATAGAGGTCAGACAGCACAATACCCAGCTATACAGATGGACAGCATGTAGCACTAGATGCAAAACTGTGACTCAAATTAGCTGGGCTAGTATGATAAATAGTCAATGCAATCTCAATGCATGGCTTGTCAGAACACCCATTTTCAACACAGCAATTCATTTTCTCTTAAAAATATGCTGCTGGTTTCCATCTGCACTTGAAATGCAAATGGAATGTGCTTTATATTAACTATTGAATTGTTTCATAAAATAAACATGTCAACTCCCAAGCCAAACCCATGTGTTCTGTGAGGGATTCCAAGAAGGGAAGGATTTCTTTGTCCCTTTCTTTAAGAGCTAGAGTTGATCATGTCACACAGATAATATTAGCCATCTGTTGTTGGCTGCGCAATACCTTGACAAGCCAGCTAGGTACCTGCATGTAATCAAGGTGCCTGATCTTTGAAAATGCCCACTTTAACTCGGATTACATTATTGTTTTCATTGAGAAGATGTCATAGGAAACAGAAGCAAATGAGGAAGAACACTACAGGAAAAGTTCTTTGCACCCTGGCGTTCTCAAAGGAAATATCAAACCAATTGTAAGTGGAAAAGAATCAACTGAAATGGCAGATGCAGAAAGATAATTAAACAGCATCAACTAGTACCAGATCCACATTCCCCCAACTACAAAGGCTCTGCAGCTCCACCTCACACTTTCACATGGAAAGCAACCAGCCATTGCTAGAAAGCTGAGCATTTGGGATTAGACCAAAAATGTCTTATCCATTTGAAATATCAGAACTTCTAGGGGAATGTAATGATCTGCAGCCCTGGCAAATGCATCATGGCAAACTCTTTGAGAGATCTATACCAAGACACCACTCAAGTCCCTATTGATAAAATCTGACAGAACACTTGATCAGGCAGTTTGTCAAGTTTTATCAATACTCACATGTAATTGTAAATTTAGGCTTTCAAAACCCTGATAAAAAAAGAAGTCCTGCCTTTCTTTAAACCAGCACTACCGATTCAGCATAAGGAGACCATAGTAAGAGAAGGACTGCGTGTTCTTTTTGTTTGGTTGTCTGGCTTGGATTTTAAGAGGGCACTATATAATAGCTAACAGCTTAATTTTCTCTTAAACTTCGTTTGGTTTTGGTTTATTTTTGTAAAAAAATCTGCTAAATCAAGACATTATTCCAGACTCTGTTTTTAAACTGAGCCGTTATACATACTAAACAATTACCACAGAACTTTTGACTTTCCTTGAAAAATACAGATGCACTCACACATAATTTCCAAATGACTTGTAACTCCTGAGTCACCTTCCTCCCACCTCTTTCAGGGTTTATTATGTTACAGGCTTTATGCCAAGGTCATCAGTTTGCACACAATGCAGATGTTAGGACATTTTACTGGAGTTTAGGGATGGAAATAAGTCTCTTGCCTATTGATTTGCAAACTAAGTTTTACTCTTGAAAAATCTACTTTTTCTTTCACAGCTGAAAAGCTGAGGCAATATGGTTGCCACATAAACACTTTATGGTGTCAAGTACATACAACTATTACTATGGGACAACTGTGCATCAGTAGTTTTCAATCTAGACTTCATTCAGAACAACTTATCTTGTCTTTATGTCTTTCTTGTGTTTGACCTACCCTGAAACCATTTACTTAAGTGCCCATTGAAATGTAAACAAAGCCGTGAAATCCCTCAATAATTACTGTGCCTGACCTCTGGTAAATGATTCTTCTAAATTAAAACCTATTTGAATGAGGACACCTTGTAGAAAAACATCCAGCAGGGATTAAAAAATGTCCAGGATCAGAGAGACTTAATCAAAGCCTTTGGTACGTCATGCCGTGTCCCATTACACCTGCAGTAAGGTTCTCATTCTGTTTCTCTACTTGCATGTCCTCACACAACAACAGCGTCAGTGCTTGGCCTTTTCATTCCAGTCTGCCACAACGAGTCATACAGTCTGAGATGTGGCTTCAGGCTGACCATGCTGACCATACTTCCACAAAGCACTGAACAACATGCAAACTCTAGACGTGCAATCATTTCCATGGTGTCACTGCTACATTGACCAGTGGAGACTAGGGGTCTGCTCAGGACTCTTCCTATGAAAAGCATGAAAGTAATCTTTTAGCTGGGACCATAAAAGACTCCTATCCACAATCAAGCGGGGGACATGTGTAATTCACTTTTACCACGAGGTTACATGGCCATTTGAAGAGCTTTGGAAGCAATGGTTCTCTGGTCTGCAGAATAAGGGAATTATGCTTTATCTGAAATATGCTAATCCAATGAATTTAGGAAGAACCTCTTGATTTTCACAGATCAAACAATAGCTTTGAGCACATCCACTTTTGTTTCCCAGAGCTCTCCAACAGAGGACCTGTATTGCATACACGTGCACAGGAGCATGCTGCAGTTGTTTCTTGAGCGCTTAAGAGCTACCAACTATTATAAACAATGTTCTTGCAATCCCATGACTCCAAGAGATTAACAGATACAATCTGTACTCATCCATACAAACCTAGAAATTTATTTCATGTAGGTAAAGTGGTTTTCCTAACAAGGATGTTTGAAATGAGCTTATGGTATAAGCGTTAGGGGTACTAGCTCTCCGTATAAACCTCAGAGCAACCGAATGTTCAGCTCTTGTACCTGGCCAAGACCAAAGAATACCAGGACAATCCTAAAAAGGTACATGTTCACAAACACAGGGAGGTCCTTATGTAAAACATACCACTTCCCCAGTGTAGCTGGCAATTCTAGAATACAAGACATAGGTGTAGACTTCTGATCCAAGAGAATAGCCTCATTTACCACCTTCCTTTCCTGAGGAAAAACCTCTTTCATCTTTTCCTGCACTCTAGCCCTCCTTTCCCTTTTCTGTTACCTCTCCCTTGCAGAAATTAACCCACCCGTCTTACTTTTTGTACAAGCAATTTGTGCTTCACAGCTTATTTTCCTCTGCAGAATCTGTTACACAGTAGCTAGGGACGAGGACAACAAATAAAAGCTCTGGGGAAAGAAATTATCACCTTGAAAACAGCTAAGAACAACTTCTGCTCTAGTCCAGAAGTCTGCTCCTTTACAAAACTGAAAGGATAGCTAAATAAAAAAATAAAATAATAAAAAATAAATACAATCACAATTTGTATTGCATTATGCTCTGCATTTGAACGAACGAAAACACAGAACACAATGCCACCTTTAACACTAATACTTGGATCGATGTTTAAAAAGCAATCCTCCTGAAAAGACGAGGAAACACAAGGATCCCCATGAATACATGATCCTCTATGACATTCACAGAAATCAATAGAGCAAATCACCATAGCTAGCTTCAAGGTACATCTTAGCTGAACAACCTTTGCAAACAGAAAGGGATTCAGTTAACACTCAGATTCAGCTGTGCAGTGTATCTACAAACCGTCACAGGCAGCAAACTTCAGTCTCAGGCAACATCCTGATATTTTGGTTGATGCCACCAGTAAAGTTAAACCAGCATAGTAAATAGCAATCCATTATGCAGCAAGAAAGGAAAAGTATATCTCAAAACACAGCATGTTAGCCTAAGGCCTGCAAGTCAGCAAACTGCACAGCACCTACACTGGAGCCTCAATACACTGAATATTCTTATAGTTAAGGATGGACAACCATTGCTCTGTGGAAGAAGGATGGATTTAAGCACACGTATTAAACATTTTGTTAAACTTCACTCTGACCTGCTGAGATGTATAAACAGACAGCTTCTGCTCTGTTTAATCCATTTAAAATATGTCTCACATCTTCAATGCTGTTAACTCTGATCTTCAGTAACATCACTTAAGAGTCTGAGCTAATGTTCAGGGTCCTACACATATACAACTGTCTGCGTAAGTATGGGAAAGACCTGCTGAGTGGAGCTGGGGGGAGGTCTGGGGGGCTAGAAACCAACAATTGTGCTATTGCTATGTACACACAATTCCACCACTACCCAGCTGATTATTACCCCAAAACCTTCTATAACAGGTTTACTTTATATCCTTCTCTTTTCCCAAGCATTCTCGTTAAGGAATCTCAACACCCTTGTAAAACCAGAGCACAACCTATTTTCTGTCACAGAAGCCACAGTCCAGAGATGGATTTGTTTTCTGTTGTGTCTATGTTACCTCTTAGACTATGCTCTGTATTCCTTCAAATACTTTAACTGGGCCTGTAATGAGATCCCACCTCCCTACCTTTATGTACCTTTTCCCAGCTTCCTTTTCAAAGTGTTAGATCCTAACTATTAACATTATCCTCTGGAACCTCTTGAGATCCTAGCAGTAATTTCATGCACCAATAATGTTTTACTGAAAATAAACAGACCTAAAACATTGGCAACCTGGGAATAATCAAGAAGTCACATATGTCCTGATATACAGCCAAACTGCCTAGTGACCTCTGTAATTACGTCACTCATTAACATATCCCCAGCCAGCCCAATTTCCCCCTGGGAGGTGAAAAGCATACCTGTCCAACTAAGCAGACTGAAAAGGTGTGACCAACAAAGGTAATGAAACCTAGTAGTACAGAACCCAGGTGCCATAAAAGTTTAGGCTCACTGGAGTGGTTTTGTTGCAAGGGCTGATGATCAAATTCCAGGTCTGAAGCAGGAAACATATTTATTCTGGCAGAGCTTTAATATACATTTTAAAGGATTCAAAGCACCTCTTGCATTCCTACTAATTACAGGCCAACCTTTGCCAAATCGTTCTGGACAGAGGCGTGCGAGGCTTCACTACTGCCTAAAATAAGGGAACTATCCCCCTCAAAAGCACTGATGCCTCCATGTCCACGTCCCTCCTTCTCCACAGGCAGCATAAAAACCTTGGTTGTGTGCCAAGGAATAGGCAAATATCAAAATAATATGTTTAAAACAAAACCAAAAACCAAACAACATACAGAAACAACACACGACACACCAGGTCTTTAATTCTCCGAGCACTGAGATAAATTCAGAAGAATGAGACAGTCTACTTTCTCATTACATACAGCAAATCTCTTTGCACCAGCAAAACACTTCCGGTAATCCCTTACAGCATAAGTGCCTGGTGGTTCTCCAAATTATAAAACTTGGCACATCTACACACAAAAAAAGGGAAAGTTAGGTTTTTAGCCTCGAGACCATCTTACTAATTGCAACAGGGACTTCAAGGTGTCAGAGATTACTGAAACAGGGAAACAGATTGCTCTGGGGGATGTGGAATCTTGGTCACTAGTGGGTTTTTTAGAACTTTACACACAAAGAAGAAAGAATTGTACGTCTTGGGCAGAGTGATCACGAAATGGTAGAGTTTTCAATCCTTGGAGAAGCAAGGTGGGGAGCCAGCAGAACTGCAACCTTGGACTTCCGGAGGGCAGACTTTAGCCTGTTTAGGAGCATGGTTGAGAGTGTCCCTTGGGAGACAGTCCTGAAGGGAAAAGGTGCCCAGGAAGGCTGGTCATACTTCAAGCAGGAACTCTTAAAAGCACAGGAGAAGGCCATCCCCATGTCCTGAAAAACGAGCCGACAGGGAAGAAGACCAGCCTGGCTAAATAGAGAGCTTTGGCTGGACCTCAGGAACAAAAGGAAAGTTTACATTCCGTGGAAAAGGGGGTTGGCAACTTATGAGGAGTACCAAGATGTAGTGAAGCTATGCAGGGGGAAAATTAGAAGGGCCAAAGCTCAAGCAGAACTCAGCTTGGCCACCGCAGTTAAAGGTAACAAGAAGAGGTTCTTTCAGTATATCAATAGAAAAAGGAAGACTAGGGAAAATATAGGCCCACTGATGAATGAGATGGGTGCCCTAGTGGTGGAAGACACAGAGAAGGCGGAGTTACTGAATGCTTTTTTTTCTTCGGTCTTCACTGCTAAAGCCATCCCTTGTGAATCCCAGACCCTGGAGGCAAGGGGGAGGGTCTGGAGAGAGGAAGATTTTCCCTCAGTTGAGGAGAACCAGGTTAGACGCCACTTGGACAAGCTGGACGTCCATAAGTCCATAGGCCCTGACGGTATGCACCCGCAAGTACTGAGAGAGCTGGCACATGTTATTGCTAGACCACTCCCCATCATCTTTGAAAGGTCATGAGGAACAGGAGAGGTGCCTGAGGACTGGAGGAAGGCCAACATCTCTCCAGTCTTCAGAAAAGGCAAGAAGGAGGACCCAGGGAACTACAGGCTGGTTAGTCTCACATCTGTCCCTGGAAAGGTAATGGAGCAACTTGTTCTGGATGTCATCTCCAAACACGCTGAAGAACAGGGAGTTATTGGAAGTGGTCAATACGGATTTACCAAGGGTAAATCATGCTTTACCAATCTGATAGCCTTTTATGATGTTATAACTGGTTGGCTGGATGAGGGGAGAGCAGTAGATGTCATCTGCCTTGATTTCAGCAAGGCTTTTGACACTGTCTCCCATAACATACTCATTAGGAAGCTGAGGAAGTGTGGGCTATATGAGGAGACAGCGAGGTGGATTGAGAGCTGGCTGTGTGACAGAACTCAGAGGGTTGTGATTAATGGAGCAATGTCAAGTTGGAGGCCTGTAACCAGCAGTGTCCCCCAGGGGTAAATACTCGGTCTAATCTTGTTCAATATATTCATCAATGACCCGGATGAGGGGACAGAGTGTATCCTCAGCAAGTTCACTGATGATACCAAACTGGGCGGGGTGGCTGACACTCCAGAGGGCTGCGCTGCCATCCAGTGTGACCTGGACAAGCTGGAGAGCTGGGCGGAGAAGAACCTAATGAGGTTCAACAAGAGCAAGTGTAGGGTCCTGCACCTGGGAAGGAAGAATGCTAGGCACCAATATAGGTTAGGGGTGGACCTGCTGGAAAGCAGTTCTGAGGAGAAGGAGCTGGGGTTCCTGGTAGACAGTAAATTATCCATGAGCCAGCAATGTGCCCTTGTCGCCAGGAAGGCCAATGGAATCCTGGGCTGCATAGGGAAGAGTGTGGCCAGTAGGTCAATGGAGGACATTCTCCCCCTCGACTCTGCACTGATGAGGCCACAACTGGAATACTGTGTCCAGTTCTGGGCTCCCCAGTTCAAGAGAGACAGGGAACTACTGGAGAAAGTCCATTGTAGGGCAACAAAGATGATTGAGGGACTGGAGCATCTCCCCTATGAGGAAAGGCTGAGAAAGCTGGGACTCTTTAGCCTGGAGAAGAGAAGGCTGAGGGGAGACTTTATTATTGCTTATGAGTATCTAAAGGTTGGGTTGAAGGAGGATGGAGCCAGACTTTTCAGTGGTTCCCAGTGACAGGATGAGGGGCAATGGGCACAAGTTGGAACATAGGAAGTTCCATTCAAACACTAGGAAAAAATTCTTTACGGTTAGGGTGACAAAGCACTGGAACAGGCTCCCCAGGGAGGTTGTGGAGTCCCCTTCTCTGGAGATTTTCAACATACCGTCTGGATGCAGTCCTGAGAAATATGCTCTAGGCAATCCTGCTTTAGCAGGGGAGTTGGACTAGATGATCTCTAGAGGTCCCTTCCAGCTCTGAAAATTTCATGATTCCGTGAAATGTACACCAAAAAAACCCACAAATACCCTTTCTCAGATCAGAGGAAAAGAGTACCTGGCCATTGAGATTCATCCTTCAACAATTTTCCTGTCATGTCACTTCTAGAAAAAAATATAAAAGTAAATAGGAGATGGACAATATGTATTTTCCCCAAAATTATTCTTTGCTTCCTTAAAACTCAAACATGCTTTGTATTCCATGAAATACAGTCTGAAGGGTTCACCTCCTAAGGATTAACTTTCTGTAATTAAGGTAGTCTAGTGGAGGAAAAAAAAGCTACTTCAAAGTTCAGTTCATCCATTGCCTTCTAAAACATGCAGGCTGAATCAGCCTCTGGCACTTATCTCTTCCCAAGACCACTGGCAGAGTCTGGTTCACTGACTTAGACCAAAATCTAACTGTAAGCATGATGAATCTTTCTGTTGGTCTGGCTGAGTCAGCAGGCAACTGGAAACAGTTTGTAATGCTAACAGACGGAGAACAATACAATACTCTACGTCTTCAAGCAAATTACCATATTCTTAAAATATTTTAATTTAGTTTTATTTCTTTCTTCCTAAACACAACTGAAGTCACTCATCTCCATTTCAGTGAACAGCTATTTTTCTGAATTTGCTGTTAAACTAAAATGGAGAGTGAGTTTGTGGTTTTCATCAAGGTTTTCTTTTTTCTTTGTTTTTGATGGCATGTTGAAATCCACAGAAGAACAATCACTTGCTCTCATTATGTTTCAATCTTCGATTACAGCACTACAGAGAAGCGATCTTATTTTGAAATTACTTTTTTAATGGGAATAAGTCAATCTCATAATTTATTGAATTCTCAAACTTCAACTACAATGGCAAACACTGTACATAAGCTAAATCAAGATAACAAATTACAGAAAGTAATATAAAACCACAAAAATGTAATTACACAGTTTCAACGTTTGCCCTTGTCAGGGCAATGGAAAGAACACAGACAAATCTCCAATTTCATAGAATCATAGAATGGTTTAGGTTGGAAAGGACCTTGAAGATCATCGAGTTCCAACCCCGCTGCCATAGGCAGGGACACCTCACACTAGACCAGGTTGCTCAAAGCCCCATCCAGCCTGGCCTTAAACACTTCCAGGGATGGAGCTTCCACAGCTTCTCTGGGCAACTTCTTCCAGTGCCTTACCACTCTTAAAGTGAATTTTTTTTTCCTAATATCTATTCTAAATCTATTGTCTTTCAGTTTGAAGCCATTCCCTCTCATCCTATCACTACATGCCCTTGTAAAATGTCCTTCCCCAGCTCTCCTGTAGGCCCCCCATAGATACTGGAAGGCTGCAATAAGGTCTCCCTGGAGCCTTCTCTTCTCCAGGCTGAACAACCCCAACTCTCTCAGAGAGGTGCTCTGGCCCTCTGATCATCTTCATGGCTCTCCTCTGGACCCGCTCCAACAGGTCCATGTCCTTCTTATGTTGGGGACTCCAGAACTGTACGCAGTACTCCAGGTGGGGTCTCACGAGAGAGGAACAGAGGGGTAGAATCACCTCTGTCGACCTGCTGGCCACACTTCTTCTGATGCAGCCCAGGATACGGTTGCCCTTCTGGGCTGCAGTCACACACTGCTGGCTCATGTTGACCTTCTTGTCAATGAGCAGCTCCAGGTCCTTCTCCTCAGGGCTACTCTCAATCCATTCTCTGCCCAGCCTGTACTTGTGCTTGGGATTACCCCAACCCAGATGCAGGACCTTGCACTTGGCCTTGTTGAACTTCATGAGGTCGGCATGGGCCCACCTCTCCAGCCTGTCCACGTCCCTCTGGATGGCATCCCTCCCCTCCAGTGTGTGTACCTCACCACACAGCTTGGTATCATTGCCAGACTTGCTTAGGGTGCACTCGATCCCAGTGTCCATGTCTCTGACAAATATGTTGAACAGCACGGGTCCCAATACCGACCCAATTTACACAAATTTTGTTGAATTCAGCCTAAGAAGCACCTCACATGATAGAGTCGGAGACCTGTGGTACAGGCTTTGGAGACAAGTCATGACAGAGCACAAGTGTTTCAGGAAAAGCTGCTAAAATAATCATCACATCCTAGCCTTCATGGATTCATTGGCAGAAGCTGGGTTTTCTTTCTCCTTCTAGGCTTCTCAGTATTACCATTTTGTGTATTAAAGACAAACCTCTAGTCTGTCATTCCAGCAGTAAGGACTGGGGCATGCGTGAGTTCCCTCTCCTTGCTGGACAACAGGAGGGGATGAAACAGAAGCAAAGAGATATACAATAGTCTATGTCATGTTACAAATGAAGAAAGCGAGATACCACATCACCACAGTTAGATAAATTATGGCCCAACAGACAAGGGGCTGGAGTAAGAGTTGGGGTAAGACTCCAAAAACATGTCAATTCAGCTCTGTCAGAGACTTTGCTATAACCCTGAGCAAACTGTTTATCTTTGCCTTCTCTTTATCACAGAAACTTAGATTGCAGCTTCTTTAGGAAAGAACTACATCTTAGCATATAGACTAAGAGTCCCTCATCTTAATTTGATCCTCTAGGCACCACTGTAATTACAAACAACAATAAGCAGGGGAAATGATCAAATAATTAATGTGAAAAAACACTGAGATACATTTTATAAATTATTCAAGCAGCTTCAGTTATTAATAACTTCCTAGATTATTGAAACTAAGCCAACAATAAAAAACAAATTTGCTTTTTTTATCACTTTCTTCCGTTACCATCACCCTGTAAGACAGAAAACTACAACGGCACATTTAACCTGAGTGAGGACACCACCGCTGCTAAGTGTTGCCTTTGGACAGGAAGCCTTGCAGGGGAATTTTTCCATTGCAATGATTTGCAAAGTCATAATAATATTTCTATGTCCATATTAAATTTTATAGAGGTTATTTTTTTATTACCAAATATAAATTTGGGGCCTCTATTACCTGCCATGCTGTCTTAAAATAATTCCAAGGTTATGCTGTCATCGCATAACTCTGGAAATTTGTAACCCTAATTCAAGCACTAGAAATATAACACATAATGTACAGCAAAAGAAACAACGTAATGCCAAGTGCAATTTTCTACTACAATAAGCTGGGGAGTGGCTGAGCAGAAAATTCATCTTTCATATTGTATGCGTCAGTAGTCCATAAGTGAAGACCATACTTCTATCAAATGCTTGAATGATAATGTCTCTCATGAAGTCATTTCTGAAGTGTCAAAAGACAACAGCAATAGTTTTCTGAAGTCCTGAAGTCAATTGTTTGGCTATCTGGAAATCGACGTAACAGAGCAACCTGGTTTTGCTCATGTTCACGTTGTACTCAGTGTACCCAGCCTTGACTCCAGGTCCTCTACTCTCCTCTTTTTTTGTGACATCAAAGACAAATCATTCCTAGAAGATGCAATTTTCTTACCAATACAGCATAATATAAGAAAGCAGCAATAAAGCTCCTTAGTTGACAGATATTAAGAAGGGCAGAGAACTTATTTGCATAACCAAGACTGTTAAAAGGCCGGGAACTCCATGCAAAATAGTCCACAGACACATTGGCAAGCTGTTTGTTAAACCTGAAGTTTAACTGTGACAGACCTTGTACTAAGCCCCACAATTCAACTTTCCATACAATAGCGGGGAACAAGGATTCATACTTCTCATGTAAAGCATCCTACCACACACTGATGAAAAACACCATGCATGAAGCATTATCATCACTGTGTCAGGCAGAAATATAACTTCACTTAGTGGGAAGACAGCAAGGCATGCAGAGATAGGAGACAATCTGCTAGCAAGGACCAGGTTCAGCCAGTAACCCATATGCAGAATAGCAATGGACTACAAAGGCCTAAACAAGCTCCAATAAAGCAACAGCTTTATTGAATGAATCTATGATTTTTTTTGCACTATGAAACAGTATGATCTGCATCATGTTAAGACGTGTCTCTGTGCACAAAAGTAGCAGAGATGGCTCTTTTATATAGAATTCTCCAAGATAGAAACAGTTTAAAGAAAACAGACAGGTCAAAGTCTGTGATAATTCGCTATTTTACAGAAATTACCAAGTCAAAATTTTTAGTTGCTACACTGGGGATGGCTCCACTGTTCTTAACAGCCTAGGTTTCATAGCTGTACATAAAAGATGCTTAGAATGGACCTCAGAACAGTGTCTGCCTCCATCCCAAGGCAGGAAAAGTTCAGTTAGGCTGGTTTTCATTATCATGCAAGAACACAAACTACAGGAGTAGGAGGGCCAAACCGTGACTACCCATGAAAATACAGGGAAATCTCAATGAATAGAACACAGGAAATGAACCACAGATCAATGGCTTGTGGAAGAAAGCTCTACTCAAGGAGACAGCTGAGCGGAACCTAGTCATAGCAGTAAGAGAACCTGCAGTCTCACATCAGAAAGGACACTCTTTCATGAACTACACAGGACAAGGCTCTCTGCTAATACCACTGTTTCCCATAGAGTCAAACACCTAACTAAGGGTAGTTAACAACAAAAAAAACCCCATGCAGTTAACCCTGGGCAGAGACCTGTTAGCAAGTCTAATATTAGTTGTACTGAAAACTAGTTACACCAGGAAGCATTTCAAATGTATTCCCCATGCTTTGCTTCAGAGTCTGCAACTTTGCCGTACTGATGTGTGGGCTATGAACATCCACACAAGAAATGGCACACAGCAATACTACCCTTTCCCCCTGTGCCATGTTTCAGAACTACAAGGAAAATGAAACAAACATGGGTCATGGGTCTTTTGTTTTTGGTGAATCGGACCTTTGCAGCAAGAAAAAGATAGCATGAAGGCAATGGCTTGGGAGACTAAATTTTCAGCTTTATCATGGCAGCCATCAAGTTTTGTGTGATCTTTAACAGCGTGTTCCTCATTTTCTGAACACACAGGTTAAACCACCTTGTCAAAGATCAGCAAGTACTTGAAACTGCTGCTGATGTCTAGATACTGCAGTTTGACACCACAGAAGAAAAGAAGAATTTACAGAGACAAATAATTGAATTGAGACAATAAATGGATATTTGTACTGATTGTAGCTTGTACCCTTCTCTGACTACATCTCAGCTACAGGATGAAAATACATTTGAAATAAGTGAGGTACACAGTGACAATTCAATTAACAGAGTATTCAGTATTACTGCAGGAAGCAACACTGGAAACATCTATTGGAAAATAAAGATACCTTACCTTCAGAGCAAGATACAGTGTGCAGTAGAAAATGTACAGGGACTGACTCTGAGAGTGAAGCACAACAAACAGCAAACAGCTACCAGTTCTGCAAGCACTGCCATCCTCTTCTCAGGCTGAGACAGGGTTCCTACAGGAAAAAGACAAAACATGATCATGTAGCTAAAGTCCTATGAGAACACATATGTAGAAAAGGACAAATGATCAGTGCAGACCCATCCATTATCAGAAAGCTTTATAATTATTCATCATTTGATTTATCAAGTTTATCCTTTTTTTTTTGTATCCCCTTAAATGGGTCCTCAGTTTATAAAGCTTACAGCTCATTGTCTGTATAGGCAGACAAAAATCACATATATCCAATGAGAAGCAACAGCTGGCAGGAAGGAAAGTCCATAGTGCGTGTAGCTCTCATATATACCCACAGGGATGAAAGAGACTTCAAGAAGTTCCAGGGCCAACTCCCACCTCAAGGCAAGCTCGGTTTTGCCTGTCATTCCTGATCAATGTTTGCCTGACCTGTGATTAAAGACCAGCCATGGATACTTCAGATCCTGATCAGAAAGTCTTTTTCTGTGGGAACACTTCTTCTTAACTTTTTCTTCCAGAAACGTAAGCCTACAAATTATTCCTGTGCCATCCACTACAAACGTGGAGTATAATTGGTGGTTTGCCTCCTCTTTTTAAAAGGAAGTTTATTTTAAATATGTTGATATTCTGATAATCACCACTACCCTTAAAATGGAGAAATATACCTAGCAATGGAATACATCCCCCTAGAATCCCAGTGCAAGATTAAGCAGGCACTGAAATAATAATATTTTTGGGGGAAAAAAATCAACCCTATCTACACCTACAATATTTTCACTGTTGTTAACAAAGAAATTTGACCATCAGGGTTTTGCCTCTTACGATTAGTGCTACTTACTTTCTGGTCAGCATAAGCTCAATTACGAAATCTGTTTCCATGAGGCAAAGATAAATTTATAGTCAGAATAAAACAGAGCCATTTTATGCTATACTGCAACCAGAAGTTTTTGTTCTGCTTTTAGCAGCAAACACCCCCCAAACATCTTTAGATATTTGAAGAGATCTTTAAATCTCAAAAGCCAAATTTTCATCAGAAATAAGCAGAGCTAGTCAAACTCTTCATTTGAAGGAATAAAAAAACCTGAAGAGAAGCAGATCATAAACAATCCCCCTGCTTGCTTTGCCTTCACTACGTCTTCCGCACAGGGTTTCAACCACACCTCCAGGGCTCTCTGAAAATTCTACATGAGCCTTGGGGTCCCTACAGTGTGTCCACCTGTCACAGCAGAGGCCAAATTGTGCGTTCCCTCCCTGCGCTCTGCAGAGCCCTATGGTGACCTTCCACTTTCCCAGCAGCCTGAAGCCTTCTAGCCTTCTCTCAAAGGAAGACAAGTGTCAACTCCTTTTAAGGGACTAATTCATGCATGCAAGAAAAAGTAAATCTGTGTACACAAGCTCTGACTCAAGGTAAGGGAAATGAAAAGTGGGATTTTCTGGGAGGTTTACTGCAGATCTGAACAGAAACAGAGTTAAGCCAGTGCTCTCTACATCACAAAATTCACCTGTGATAATTGTGAAACGTAGCATCACTAAAGCCAAAAAAGCTCAATGAAGATTAAGGAAACAATATTTTTAAAAAAGCTATCCATGCTGTCAATTCTCCAAAGGATCTAATAAACCTGAAGGCGAACAAGCAGTCCAAATCCTGCCCCTCTGGAAAACTTAGAGCAGCAGATTCTAGGAATTTGTCACACATGTTGTTGTAAAACGGCTAGCAGTATGTCTCAGAGTTGACTTATGTCTAAACAGAAGTGGCAGCAGGCCTTGCTCAGCAGCGTTTTTGGTCTTGAATCATCATCAAAATTCTCCTGGTTCAACTCAGTAGTCTGGAGCCAGGAGCATTCATTGTTCAGATGAAGTCCTTTCTTTAAAAAATGTATGCCTGGCCTATTCTATGATTCTATTTGGCACAATCCCGTTTCTCTGGGCGGGGCAGGGCAATAACACTCTTGTACAAAAGGGAGAAAGACAGTGAAAGACAAGCATTTCAATTTTGAAATAACTCTGCTTGGAAACACATTTCTATGTGTAGTATGACCTTCAGCACACATATAGTTAACCTCAGTAAGTAAAACTTTGAGAAGTTTGCTTTTACAAAATGAACATGTGGAAAAGCACAATCTTGCATCAAGGGCAGCTCTGCTACTGCTGGCCCAGGGCCACAAGGAGCAGTCACTAAGACCCAGCTCTCCACCTTTACCGGCCCAATGGTCTAAGCTGGTGCCCACACTGTATCCACTGCATCTCTAGTAATCCTCTTCAGGATAAGAGCACTTATTACTACAGCAATACAGGCCCTCAACAGCATTGATAACGGTATTTCAACATCTCAAATGACAGAACAAAATTCCAACAGTGCCCAACACGAGAACTGTAAGCTCTTATGAAAATCTGCACTCAAACTCTGAACAGTGGCTGTATCAGCTGGTCCCCAAATAGCCAGGCCCAGTCAGCCACTAGGAAAGGGAGCATTCACACAAGAAAGCACACCACCTGCTGAATAGAAGGGCTTTAGCAATTTACTGGCACAGGAAATGCAGTACTTAAGCCAAGGATACTTATTTATAGCCTACTTGACTTCACAAAATATAGACAGCAGAAACTTCTGTTTCTTTCCTAACATGACTTTTGATCAATCTCCCACCTGCATTTTAAATTGATAAAGCCCTTCTTTCAATATGACACCAAAATGGGGCTGTGGAAATTCAAGATTAGCTTTCAGTCAAAAATTCTGTGGGACTGTGGTTCACAGTTCTACACTCAGCTTGCAAACATACTCTGGAAATATAAGACCCTAAATAACAGATGATATTGCAAAGCTAGTAGATGCCACATGGCGAGATACAAAGCCGTCAAGGAAAGAAGGCATTTTGTAAAAAGTAAATAAAAATGTAGTATCAAAAATTGACTATATTTGTTTCATACCCCCATAGGATTTGGTTTCATTCCCAAATGTTGCTATACCAATAAATCCGCCTTCCCTAGGAAGTTACAGCAACACAAAGGATAGAGGAAATGACACATAAACAATCTGTGTGTTGACAAGAAGGCAATTTTGTAATATGTTGTTATTTATGGCCAACACTTAAGCAGATGGAAGATGCATCAAAATGAGAGTTTCATTTAGAACATGCAGGCCAGGGAGAAATCTCTGCAGGAGAGGTGCACCATGGGAAAATACAAGGCACTTAACAGCTAAAACTGCATTACATATCTGTTTTAACTTAGAAAGAAACACAAGGTAACATACTGTAGATGAGGCAAAGGTGCAACACAGAGAGTCTCTCAAACAAGCAGTGAAAGGAGGAGTAAAGAGTGAAGCCTTTTCAAGGGGTGCACCCACCCTCAGAAGCCTTCTTGCTTCCTGAAGGAAGTGGCAGATCCCATGACACATCCTGCTGGAAGTCTGCCATTTTGCTATTCCTCCCCACAGTACGGGTGACATCCCTGCCTTTTACAGGTGCAGACTCTGAACCACAATCATGATAGCGAAAGCAAGTGCAGAACTTGGCCCTCACTCTGTGCGCTGTCTGACTAGATTTGCAATTCGTTAGACCGCCATGTTCGTTAGACACCCCAGGGGCTGCCTCCCTCTGGTACTGGTTAGAGCACATGGTGGTACAGCAGGGGGAAGGAACGGACTGACCCGACAAGCCAGTGAGCAATTTCCACCTATAACTCCAAGCACCACAGCACGCAGCTGCTGAGGAATGCACTCATTTTAGCTGCATTGCTTTCCATCGTATTAGCTCATGCATGAGAGGGGAAAATAAATTAGTAAGGGAAAAGTATTTATGCCTCCTCCTCTCCCCCCCACTATTTCATTTGATTCTAAATCAATTTGGAAGCCCTGCTGGCATCAGGGCCCTGAAGCACTATCAGCCTCAGGGAGCTTTTAATATCCGAGAGTCCAGCTCTCCATTTTCCTCTCAATTGGCAAAGTCCCTTAGTCATACCATGAGACACAAGAGGGAGCAAAGCACTTTTAGAATAGTAGTCTTTTTCTAATAACCGATTTAACTTCCCAATCAAAGCTGAATTTTAAGAGTTTCCCACCCACTGATGAGGCACCCACATGCAACGCTAGGATAATAACCTTCTCGCCCGTTCTCACACCCACTGGCAATCCAGCTCCTCATGTCACATAATTGTGTTCACCAAGGGTTAGGGTTGTAGTTTGGTTTCCAAACCAGTTATATGCTCTGTATGTGCCTTTCTGCCTCCCTCTGCTAACTCTGAGCTCATTAGCCAATTTCAGCTGCATTTGGCAGGAAGGAAGAGCCCTCAAAAACATCTATGTTTTTGCAGGAAACATTCATGGTTTTAGCTGCAGCAGAGCAAACAAAGAGGCTGTTTAAGACCCTGGCCAGGGGAAAGGCTGTACCACGAACGCTCCCCCTGACCAGGCCCCAGCAAACCTACACGAGAGATGTGCCTCAAGACATAAACCCATGGGAAACTAAGTTCGTTAGCTCTGCTTGTCCCTGAGCTATTCCACTTTTTCTAGGCTTCCTACAGCTTCATCCAAGCTCCGTGATGCTAACCACAAACTCAGCCTGCAATATTTAGCAATATTCTCTCTGCCTGGCAAAGTACTTACATGCAATGTGGGAAGCAATGGACAGGGAGCCAAGAGCACCATGCCAGCCACAAGTAACATTGTGGAAGGACCCCAAATGCAAGTCAGGCTCCTCCCACCTGTTGGCCTCTGGCCTTTTCCATCTTACAGATAACATCAGACAGCAAATCCATGTAATGAAGCAGTGCCACTAAAGCAAAGGTGCCTGAGGTGTCCTCCCTTCCCACTAGCTCACTCTTATCCCTGAAGCACGTTGATATAAGCATCTGTTTTGCTGCAAGGATGCACGTAACAGGGAAACAATCTGGCACAAGGAGCTACATGGAGAAGACAAAGGGTAAGAGGGAGAGTTTCCATCTTGATACAAGAATTTTTGTACAGTGAAACACTCAATCAACCTCCCCAGGGACGTGGTAGAGTGTCCGTCACTGGAGGTTTTCATGATGCAATTGGACAGCATGCTACATAACCTCATCTGGGCTCCTTTTGCCTCAAAGGGATGGACAAGATGATCTGTCAAGGTCCTTTCCAACCTGAGCTGTTCTGTAATTCTGTGATTCTAAAAGAAAGGGTCTGTCCATTGCATTGATAGCCAGTCCCACGCATTACACCCACATAGCGCTCATGCTGCAACAGAAACATTCACAATAAAGAGGCTGGGGAAGAAACCAGGACAAAGGAAGGTCTCCTTTTCTTTTGGTGATGCGGACGGCTCAAATGCACAGCAGTTACGACTTTTTCTTTGTAAAAATGCAAGTGTGGGGCATTTTCAAGTGTGAAGCCTGAGGGCTTAGCATGACTAAAGAGAGTTAACTCATTGTCATTATTGAGACTGCAGAGGTACAGATACAGCATTAGTTTAAATGCACAAGTTACAATAACCAAGCTGAATTAACAAGTTACAAGTTATGTTAACAGCTACAGTGGAAAATACAGATATCACAGCTTGTTGAACTGGGTTAGTTAGAAGGCTTGCCAGATTTGTTTTGGCAGTGAACACACTGATAAGCACCCACAAGGTGATTTAGAGCAACACAGTCCCAGCAATACTGCTGATGTCAGAGAAACATTTTACACAATAGCCTCCTAAGAGAAAACTGCCTGATGGTACAGCAGGGCACATCACCAGGTATTGTTTATGAAGTTCACAGCAAACCAAATGTGCAAAAGAAGTTAGCGTAGACTATATAAAGAAGGAAGATTAGGGTTTTATTTTTCTGGAGTCCCTTTTCTCTGGGGTGATGATTATTAAAAGCCTTGATTTGCTAATTATAAAGGTTAACCTAATTTTAAAACCATGAAAATGAATATGGATTAGATACTGTAAACTACCTTGTCTGATTATTCTACATATCTTGATAGTGATGACTGCTTTGGCTTCTGCGAGGGGGAAAAAAAAAAAACAAACAAAAAAACCCACCACCACTAAAACCCCCCAAAAAGCCAGCCTACACAATTCACTTCTTCCATGGTTTTCCTGCAATAATTGTGGAGGTGCTTGCTAGTAGAAAGCCAGGCAAAGCCCACCGGGCGACGGCCCCTACATCCAAGTAAAGGGCCCCACCCCAATCCCTTGGAGGGAAACTATGGCAAGAGCACAGAGGTGGTGTCGTAGTTTGGCCTCAGCCGGCAACAAAGAACCACGCGGCCGCTCGCTCAAGCCCCACCGCCGTGGGGAAAATGGGAAGAAAAAGGCAAACCTCGTGGGTTGAGATAACGGCAGTTTAACAGAACAGCAAAGGAAAGAGAAAAAATACAATAACAATAACATCAATAAAAGAATATACAGACGTGATTTCAGTACCGCTGCTCACCGACCAGCCCCGCCCCGCCCCTCCCCTCCGAGCCGCCACTTCCTGCCCCCTCCCCCGGCAGCTCCCCCCGATAGCCCGGGCATGGCTCACATGGGATGGAATACCTGTGTCCCCTGCCGGCTCCTTGGGGAAATTAACCCCATCCCTGCTGGAACCAGGACAGGTGGCCGGCGCCAGAGACAGGAGCAAGAATGACGAGGGCAGGTGGCATGGTGCGGCTGTCCCCTCTGCCTGCCCTGCTGCCAGGCCAGTGGCAGCCAGAGGCCATCTGTGGCTCCTGAAGGGTGGCAGGGGAGCCGACCAGCAGCTGCCACAGCAGCAGCGGGAAGCTGCCAGAAGCAACATGAAGCAGCATGCTATTTCTTCCCCCAAA
>VZSZ01003290.1:0-26079 GCA_013398815.1 Ibidorhyncha struthersii | reverse complement strand
TACTCTCACGTTGAACCTGCACTCATTGCAACAGCTGCCATTTGTGTAAAGCAGAACAAGTGGATACTTGGGCCACATCTTGCAATTGGGGAGATGCAAAAAATAAAATTAAATTGAAAAAAAAAGGGGAAAGACAGTTCTGCCCACTAAATAGCCTGTATTTCAAATAAATGACATGAAATACCTGACCATGAAGCTAGCAGAGAGGAAAAGGCACCTTATTTTGATGCAAACAGGAATTTTTAAGTTATTTTCACCTCAAAGCTGTCAAACATGCCCTGCCTCCCAGTGCATTTCCTTCTTACGATGTAAGCATTAGTCAGAATACTATCAAAATGTTTACTAAAGCCTTTCAGATGCAAAAAAAAAAAAAAAAAAAAAAAAAAAGAGAGGAGAGGAGATTATGTCTTTGCTCTGTCCATCCACCCAGCATCTCTTCTTGCATCAGGCAGCCAGCCTGGTTGCTTCCTTCCCATCCCCTCTTTGTTGCTTATCATGCCTGCTGTCCCAATTTTTCATGTTTAAAATGCACAAAACAATCTTCTGAGGCCAAAACCAAGGACTTGGACATAGCAAAAGCAAGCTAGTGTAAATCCAGTGGTGTCATGGAGCCGCGGTGATTTACAGGAGCTGTGCCAATGGCTTGCTTTGCCTCCTCTGAAGCACAGCACAACTTGCATGACCATAAAACAATAAATAACAATAATAAAAGTTCTCTGCACACATTCTAACTTGAATAATTGCTTTCTGTCTCTCTCCATTCCCCTCATAGTCTCAGCAGGACACAGCTACTCCCATTACTTGCTTTGCTAACCCAAAGAAAACCAAGCTCCTAAAGCTAAACATCCCCAGAGACATTAGGAATGTATTTACACAGCAAAGCAGAGGCACCTTGGCAGCAAATGCCAACATCCCTGTGCTGCCTTGAGAGATACAGCAGGGAGACAATAGCAGCAAGGTAGGCTTTCACATATTAGCCATGTATGAATTTACAAGGGAAACCAGGAAGGCTTTCAGCACTTGCTCTAAATCTCCACCTCTCACTCCTTCACCGCGGCATTTCAAGCTCACATGCTACCAGAGCAGAACGTTTTTTGTCTCAGTCACCAGTAAGTGGCTTGTCACACCCGGGCAGCCACCTTAGTCACCAAAATACATATCCAGCTCACTGAAAGCACTTGTGCCCTGGCAGATTGTGTCCTTGCTGGTGCGTCTTCACTGGCTACCTTACCCATGTCAACACAGGACACTACACATTTGCTAGGTCCTGCTATAGTCACACTTACTTTGTTACAAAGAGCCAAAACAAAATTGCTTAAAGGGTCCAGACAGAGAAATTGTTGGTAGCCCTGTTACTCACCAAGTGCCTCAATACATGGTGTCATTGATTTATAGATGGTGACAGAGGAGCCTGCTGGTTCACTGACCCTCAGCTCTTTGCTCAAGACCATCCGGGATCACGAGGATGGAAGTGGTATCTGCAGCTCTAGAGATCTAGGTTCAGCCTAGGACCTTCACAGTTCCTCAGTTGTCCTCTAATCCTTCCCCTTCTTCTGACCTAGCCTGTGCTTCCTGACCCGATCTCCCACATAAAAGCATACATGAACGTAACGAAAGAAAGAAATTAGTAAAGAGTCCTGGGAAGCAGAAGATAAAAGAAAGTCGAAGGGCTAGAAATTCACGGAGATAAATATTGCAGAGGAAGAGAAGATTGATAAGAAATGGTGCAAGGAGGAAAAAAAATGGGAAACCATGTATGGATTTATACTGAAATGGAGTGGGGAGATGCAAGGTGGATTGTCAGAAGCTCTGTGCACTAGTCTGGCTCTTCTGTTTATCTCAGTGATAAAGCTCTTACCAATATCAACACTTAGGTCAGTAGTAAATAGTTTAGGAGATCCCTGCAGGGAATGTGCAACACAGATTGAAATAAGAGTGCAGAATTGGAGGAAAAGGGGCTGGGGAAAGAAGAGAGAAGAGGAAGAACAGGATCCCACTGTTTTAGCAGGCATGTGTCCCTGTGTGATTATACCTGCTCAGTGACGTGCTGTTAACTTTCCTCTCTGTCTTCCAGAACAGGAAAGTCCATACCTATGCAACCATGACAACAGCACACAAATACAGATTATCTGCACAGTAAAATATGCACCTTAAGAGACCAATGAAGGCAAAAAATCCCCTATGAGGTTTACATCATGAATCTCTTCGGTCACTGGATCACCAGTATGAAGCCAACCACCACTAGAGATTCGGAAAAACTTCAGAGGTTGATTCACATTTGTTGGGAATATCTAACCATTTTTGGTATGTCTAAGACAAACAAGTAAACAGAAGAAAAACCCACACAGTAATACTAAGCTGTTGTTTTTCTCTAAACTTGGAAAGCTATTGATGTTTTTAGTATTGCCATTGTAGCTTCAGACTGGTATAAGCCTTAACATCTGAAATTACTGCATTTATCCATTCACCAGAAAAAGTGACAAAAAACCACTAATGCCACTCAGCTTCGTTTGAGTACTGTTGGGGGGAAAAAAAAAAGCCACTTTTCCCAAAGCAGGAAACACCACAACAACTGAGACAATGAAGTTTTTCCTCAGGCTACAGAAGGACATCAGTGAAGTCTCAGAACAGCCTGGCATTCGTGGCTTTAAGGGTCCAAAATGATTTACTAGTTGCTCAAATCCACCAGAAACTGATGTGAAAGTACAGCTCAGCATTAGGGAAAGGTAAGTAGACCCAGTCAAATTCACGTCAGAGAGGATTTCTTCTAGGACCTTTCGTGGGAACAGCCGTGCTACTCTGTGTGTAATGAGTTATTATTACTAACTTTTATATTGCTTTAGCATCTAGAAGCTCCAAGCACGGTTAGAGCCCCAGTAAATATTTGCATAGCACTCTGAGACAGAATCCCTGCTGCAAACCTCTCTGGCTGAAAGTCTGGCCCGTTTCAGTGGAGCCAGGATACAATCCTGACCCAAGCAGAGAGCAGAAAGCCACACAACACTGCAAGCCTCTAGGGGAGCTCAGCATAAAGTGCAAGACTCCATATTTGCACCCTGATGCACTGCCTGGCAGACCACGCTCCTTCACAGGACGTAGCTTATACATCAATAGACTGACCCTGTGATAGCAGCTTTGCAGAAGGGCAGCACTGGGCCACACAGGTAATTCTCATGTGCACAGAAACACTTAGTCAGGTAGCTAATACCATCTGCCCCTGACAGCTTTTCACATCACAAGTGCTTCCCAGCAGGGCAGCTCCAATATCACCACATAACTTCTCCATTATCTCAGTTTCTCTAAAAGCTGACAGAGCTAACATCCCATTCAAAAGCCTTGCCTAAGGGCTGTGGGGGCTTGGTGGTGAGAAGAAGAGACTGGGGCAATTCGCAGGCTGTCAGGCCAAAATCAGCAGTGAGGCACTGACCAAAACCTACTGCTTCTCCAGTGCTGGGACGGGAGCTAACTATGGCTGCTTTAGAGCCATAGCATACTGTCCCCGTTCAAAGTGGAGCCTGCCTGTACTAGACAACATGTAGAGGCTGATACATCTGCTTGCATAACAGAACAATTATTTTAGCCATTGACTCTAGATTCAAGCCCAGTTGTCAACAAGCCACCACAGGGCCCTTTACATTATAGTATCTTGGTACAGTAAGAGTTACCATGGCTTCCAGGATCCTATATTACTGCTTTTAAATATCACCATGTCAACTAAAACTCTACAAGGGGTTGCTGTGTTTCTCAAGGGATTGGTAGTCCATGCTTTATGGCACTAATTATGTCTTTTTTCCTGCCATTGGTACACAGTGAAATGCAAACCAGAAATGGCACCATGCACAAAATTCGTCATGGCGATTATTTCTCATGTCTTGTCATCCTTCTAGATAAACAACCTGACATCCTCCTCTGTAAAGTATAGCTAGCACATAGTAATCATTTTTGACTACACGAAGGGCAGATTGTTGTTACTATGACAAAACAGTGAAAAAACGAAACGGTGAATTCCGAGTCCATGTAAGCCTGCCTCAATCATCCCCACATCACTCCACATTTGAGGCACAAGCTTAGTCAAAAGTATCACTTCTTTTAAAGCAAGAGAGGGGCTGAAGGGATGTATGGGGCATTACTTGCAAGACCAGGAGATTAAAGCTTAGGAGCTCAAGGAGGGATTTTTCAAAACAGCTCAGCTTTGGCATAACTCTGCTTTGAATGCAGCAGTGGTAAGACTCCCATTGTCTACAAAGTGGGAAGTGCTACTATTTCACTTGGTGAAAGAGGATCAGCAGCATCCCCGATATAAAAATGCCCAGCAGTTTTGAAGTCCTTTGGTACCAGGAAAATATGTTTTACCACTTCTTACACAGCCAGCGGGCTGGGAAATGTGGATTTAGGAGGGCTGCCTTGTTTAATCATGAAAGCTCCGAGCTTCACTGAAACACCTGTCTTAAGAGCTGACCTTCGACTACAGAGAGATCATAAAATCCTGAGAGACAGCGACCCTAATGGGGGGCTGTAGCAGTTCACAGCAGCTTGTCCTCTTTTTTCCTCAGCATTCCCTAGCCTGTTGCTGTGCTCTGGAAAAAAAAAAATGCTTCCATATAGGAACAGGGTGTAACATTATGTTTTGTCTTTTACCATCTACTTGTGTACAGACTAAATGAAAAGCTTGGAAACAAATGTCCCTATCCTTTGTGTCCTTACGGGATAAAGTCTTTCCTCTACTCTTGTTTTCCAGCCCAGCAACTTCCTGGGCTGAACCAAATCTACCCATTGCTGACTGTCTAGAAAAAAAGATGCAGAAAAACTTGGAAAGAGCAGCAGAGCACTGTGAGCAGCAAGTGATTTTATACTGTAGCCAACTGCAGAGATGGTGAAAGTCCTTTAATGGCAGTGTGGTAAAGAGAAGATCAAACAGAAATCGGTAGGAAGAATCTTCTGTTCCCAGCTCTGCATCCTACTACACAAAGATGGGAAACCTTTATCAGCATAAAAAGATTTAGTAACTGGAGGAGCTTCTGCTCCTGGAAAAGCTCCAACTAACTGGCTTCGGGGAGAGAGTGGGGAAGTAAAAGCAGCCTGTTTGTTTTGAGTTGTTAATTAATCTATTCAGTTTCTGTTGAAAATCAAAGACAAAATTCTGGTCCAGAAAGGCTGTTGGACAAGAAAGCTCACCAGAGCAAAGGAACTACAAAACAGGAAATAATTTTAAGTCACAAACTTGGGGGTTGAGGGGGGATGACAGCCCAAACCATAATACCAGTTTGCACCTTGTGAAGGTACGCTTTTTGCTCACCACCAACAGGCCAAACTGTACCTTCTGCATTTGCTTTCTGGATGGCAAGCACGCATGAAGAAGAAACACAAGAAGATGGCAAGGGATCACAAAAGCCCTCCAAGGGGTCCACCAGAAGCTCATGCTTCCCTTCTGAGTTCAAATATGCCTGAGAGACGGCACCTGCTTGTACGGCACCAGTGCTGGAGATCAGTTCACAGTTACAATTAGTTCTGGCAGGTGCAAATGACTCCGCAGAGCTTCATTTATTCATTCCTTCTTCACAATGGACGAACATTGGCACACAGTAACCCCACACCTGCAGGCAGCCCTAACAGATGCAACAGAGCTTCTTTACAGGCACCCAGGTCCACCCATACTGATAGGTTTGAAAGAGCACGGCCTGAGCAGACAGCTCTGGATAACATGCAGCCTCAAAGGCATGGAGGCCACCACAAAGGGTGGTCCATAAGCTTGAGTCAAATGAAATCCCTGCCCTGTTGTTGCCACAGAATTTACTTCTGGGTATCTCAAATTCTTGAATCAAAGGTTTGCTTTTGTCTCTGTGCTGTTTTCCCTGTGCCATTTCCAACTGCCTGATCAGCCCTTACAGTTTTTTATTTGTTTGCTTAAAATGAAATGAGCCTAAGGCTGTGCTTGGTTTCTGCATATTTTATTTGATCAAGCTGCACTTCAACTATTACATCCCTTCAATGACATCGGGCCTCTGCAGCTCTGCTGGAGCTCCAGCGCACAGAGAGGACAGATTCACCACCTCATGTGTTTTCAAGGGATTTTTTCCTCTCCTTTCACTGAGAATTATGCAGGAAGCTCAAGCAGAACCTTCATATATTCTGCAGAGACCTTTAATTATAAGTTTCTAGGATGTATCCAGCTACTATATTGCACCATCCAAGGACAAAGTAAGAGAACTTGGTGCCCCTTTGCCTCCCACTTATACAGTATCAATTTAAGTACTTCAACTTGTACACCTGCCCTTAAAGGAATCCTCCATCTTTAACTATGAGGTGTGCGCATTCCCAGCCTCACCTATGCCAGTCTCTTGTTCTCACCCTAAACACAGCCCTGCTTAGCTTTCCACGTTAAATTAATTAGGCATCCTACACATGTGATATGGGATCCTTTTAGCTTGTCCCCGATGGGAAGAAAGAGAAGTTTACTGTACCTCATGTTGCATGGAGTAAGAAACCAAACTTGGCTTTCATCCATTCCCATATGAAATCAAGATCATCCCAGAACAAGGTCACTGTGAACTTATTGTCAAGGCTAAATCCTGATCCTGCGTTGCAGGGCATATGGGCAAAAAGAAAACAGCAAATGGAGTGACCTTTGCTTTGGCAGCTCTCAGCAACAGGTCTGACTGGCAATACAACAACACCAACTTCGCACATAAACTTTGCTGGCAAGCTGAAAATCCTATTTCAGAGAGGGTAACTGTGGAGAAGGGCTTGGAAGCTGTAGAGCACAACGGCAGCAGCAACCTGCAGGTTCAAGAGGATTGAGTAGGAAGCATATATCACTTGTTGCTACCTAAACAGCCCTCTGAGCAAAAAGCATGCGATCTAGCTGGTGACGAACAACTTGTACTCAGTGTTACTATCCTAGACACTACTACTACGCAGTGAAAACTGACTTTATAAAACATGTCACTTAGAAATTACAACTTTTGCCTACATAGCAAGGCTAGCACAGGTCCTCATATGGGTCTAGCTGTGCTGATACAAACACTTTTTGTGTTTCCTAAAGGTATGCAGATTCCAAATATAGCTAAATTAGCTAGACTGGTTTAGGCAATATCTGGGATATTGACAAAATTACCCTGTGACAAAACTAAGAGTTAAAAACACAAGAGGAAAGGGAGGCAAAATGATAAGCCAGCTCAGACCCATCGTTCTCTTCAGAATTATTTTGCTGGTTGTCTAGTTTTTTTACTATATATTGGGCTGCGCCACAGATTCACTCTTCCCATGCTGGTCTGGCTATCTCAGGGAGACAGTCACACTCTCTTAATCAGCTCAAGGAGAAACATTTACACCACCAACTGACCCACTCAAATGCTCATAGCTGCTTAACTAAAACAAAGGTCACCCTCTAGTCCCCTTTGTGTTGAGATGAAGTCAGCTTTCTTTGCAACATCAAACGCTGCATTGTTCCCTGAGACTCGTGGGCACATTGCCCTTGCCCGGTTCTACTGAGCCTTCCTCCATTGTAGGGGTTTACTGGTCAGTCACAATCGCATATTGCAATCTCATTGTTAAGGCTCTGCCCCAGAAGTGAACAGACATTTGCTTCTGTCCTGGTCTTCAGAGTTTTCCCAGTATGATGTGCTGGATGAGATGGGATTCTGACACGGGCATAGATCAGGAATGCTTTCCTCCACTTCAGACAGTATGGGTAGTTCAGGCGGTGCTTACAGACTGAATTGTCACAATAAGAGATCATAAAAAACATGTTCTGGATGAAATTAATCGCAGGCTGTAGATACATTTATCCTCCTTTTGAGCCCAACAACCCTTACCTCTCTCCCCATAAAACAGACAAAACTAAAGCCTATGGCAGTTATCTTCACTTAATCACTAGATCATACAGCTTGTGAAGAGGAATGAGTCAACAAATCCGAGACACGGCCAGGGCCAAGAAACAGAAACAGTTTTAAATGTCAAAGTAGACTTCCGATAAACCGGTAGCTGGGGTAAAAAAAGCTGAAATTCTGGAAGGAGGGACACACAATACCTGCAGCTTTCAAGCAAAGTGATGGGAAGGTCAAAATACAATGGAAAATGAGCAAAGACATCAAGAGCAACTTTGGGGGAGACAAAGGTGTAGGGACAAAGAAAAACAAACAGACAAAGAAAACCTGTCCCAATTTCCAGTCCCCATGAGAACTGTGCTTCAGCCTTGGAGGCAGCAACAGTCACTTTAACAGCAAACATTAGAGGGGCTAATATTAAAGGACTGCAAGTTGAGCCAAACTTTCAGGGGCCCTTTGCAAGAGTGTACAGATACAATAGCACTGTTGCTCACATATAATAACTTAATTCAAGATCTTCAAATCATTTCTGTAAGCCAAAGATCTGAGCTTAGGAGAGACCAAACGGCAAGAAACTATAGAGGGGACCTAAAAAATACCACTGCAGGATGCAGAAATGACATTAAAATCCAATGTATTACTATCACCAATTAAAATTAACAGCTAAGAGCACCGATACCAAGTTTTCTTTTAGAGTAAACCTGATTCATATGCTAGATTCAGATTTATTGAGTTAGTTCAGACATATCCTCATTTGCATCAAATACAAATCTATACCTGTATTTTACTTTACCTGGTGGTGTCAGATGAAGAGCAAAGATCTTAAATTAGTCCAATGATCTGAAAGTCCACAGGAGACTCAGAGCTGGTTACAAACCAGAGTCACGTATTTTAAAGACTGAGGAGCTTTTTATCTATGAGAACTTTGGTTTCAGCATTAGTACACATCTTAATACTGTGTGAGCTATTCAGTATTTTCTCCTGCCACTGGGCTAACTAAAAACTCCTTGTAATACTCGTAATCTAGTGACACTTCTGAAGTCATCCCATCCATCTCATCCAATGCTATTGTTGAATTTCCAGCATGAAAAAAAGCAGAGAAGATTTGAGAACAGTTCAGCACACCTAGATTTCATTAAAAAGAGAGCACCATCTGTATGTAAGTAAAGGAGAGGAACATGCAGCAGACATGCTTGACACCAGCTGCCCACCAGCAAGATAAAGTGAAGCAATCAGTAGGGGCAATGCTCTAGCTGAACCTAGCCTTTGTCAGGTAACGCATTACCTGGCATTAAAGAGAGGTCTGGAAAGGAGCTTAACTTATTTATAATGCAGGGCAGACTGAGAGGAGGTAAAAAAATGATAGGAGATAGGGTATCATTAGTTCTGCTACTCACAAAACTGATTATTCCAAGGTATACATCCACAAATGAGAATTCTGGTGGAAGGTCTGATGAGCATTGTTATCTGGATAACTCTAGGCAAAAAGAGCTCTGCTAGAGATAGCCAGTTCCTTAAGAGCTGCATTTGTTTGGTTTTGAGTTGAAATGACCTGAAATTCATTTCATTTTTACATTACTGAAAAATTTCATTCATTATTCCAAGAGGAAATGCTGCCAGTTTGGGAATGAGACCCTGCATCTTCCAGGATTAACAAAAGGAGGAGCTACAGTTCCTTTTGGGAACTGAGCACACCTGCAAAAGCAGCACTCCCAGTCTCCATGTCCATCCCCACCCCCTTTTCCTTACAGCTCCACAGAAAAGCTTCAGACATGCTCACAATCTCATAAAAGAAGTGGTTTTCCTCCCACCTTCTACTTTTAATTCATTAATTTCATTTGACTCATTTTATTTCATGTGGTTTATTCATTCCACTCCTGCTACTCCTTGTTGGGTGGATTTCTTCCAAAAGTAAAGTGTTAGCAGTGTTTCTTCAGGAAGGGGAAATTTTATCTGCTATTGCAGCACTTCCCAGACCCTACTGCTCAAAACCTAGCAGTGCTATTTTTATTAACAAAAACAAAACTCAATTAAAAAGTTAGCCATTCCATTAACAGAAATTAGAACAACATGATTTTGGCAAAACTAGAACAGAACTGTAGCTAAAAAGCTTATCTATATAAGGACTGGGAATGTTATGGAATTACATTGTTGCCATTACAGAGTTGAATTTCACACTATGTTTGCTGCTGCATCCAGAGATTAAGTACTTTCTTATTTCATGTATTTTACAGAGAGTCAAGCTGCACCTCTTAGGGGTTTTACAAGGAAATATAAGAAACCTTTATTTCAAATAAATTAGAAAATATGAGTAAATCTAGTTATAACAATAACTGCAACTAGAAATAATAACAGTTGCTGAGAGATGAACCTTTCTACTTCTTGATCAAGAAGTGGAACTTAAATTCTTCTTGATAACTGAGCTAGATGCAGGATGTGAAAACAGCACGTAAAACCATGTGAAAGAAAACAAAGGGAAAATGACCATGAGGAGACAGGGAGGATAAAAACAGCACCCCAGTAGCAGGTGACATTCACATACAGTACATCACCTACTATTTTCCATCAAGCCCTCCCGATAATACACACAAAAATGGCTACATCAGAAATTCAAGATCAGAAACACATGTTGCATTGCCTTCCTCACTTTGAACATTGTAATGTGCAGAGATCACAGCATAGATGTTTTTCCCTGCCCTCTTGTTATAGAGTGTGCAGTGAAGTGTTACCTTATGTGGTAATGGACAAGGCATTGCTGCATCGTTCAGTGTCATACCCTGTAGGTTAATGTGCAGGAACTTCCACGTTTAGCCCTCCCTGGCTCAGTTCCTGATGTTGATACACAAAAGAACCATCTCATTGCATCCAAAGTTGGGTTGCTCCATGAGTGGATGAACAACATAAAACCCCGTGCTGGGTCTGAACTCAGCCTCACACTTCTGTTATTCTTTTGGGCTTCCAAAATCATCTGGTGGATTTAGATCTCCATCTTTCCTGGATGGCTTCAATAATAGCCATCCAGAGATGCTGAAGTCCTGTTCTAATGCAGTCTACTTTATGTGAGGGCAAACAGTCAAAGCAACTTTTTTGTTTGTTTGATCGTAGCTTTTGACATTGTAGATGTGTGTCACGCTTAAATGCATTTGCAAAGTCTACTTTAGTGCATGTAGCTCAGAGAAGATGTGTTAAAACATCATCAGTGGGGATATAATTGTTACTTAAGAATTAAGATTGAATGATTTTGACTTCAAGCAGAAGAATATGACCATAATAGAAAATCTGGTTCCAAATGCTGTGATATGACTATGATCTCTGAGGTCACAATGTCCCTTCCGAGAATAATTACTTTCCACTGTCATCTGGAAGGAAAAATAATTGATCAGTAGGGTTCTACCATATATGCTATTCTATATCAGGAGTATTTAGCAAACCTATATGGCAACTTTGTGTTCAGCAGTGAACCTCTCTGCATATCCATGCAAGATAGCACAGTTAGGAGGCAAAGGCAAACTGTCAGGTAAAGCAAGGGAGCTGCTATTAGTTTTTAATGATAGAAAAACACTTCTGTCTGCCTTTTCAATTAAGATTGGAAATTCCTCCTTGGAAACCACTGCTGCCAGTAATCCTTTTAATTAAGCAGTATCCAGAATCCCATAATTTCTGTGTTCTGCACCTTAAATCAACTGAGCATTTAGGTATTGCACTTCTTTCACAACATTTTCACTTTATGGGCTGGTGCTTCAAAAGAATTAATACATGAGGAGCACTGCCCTAAGAAAAGGGGCAGATAATGCTTTAAAGGCAGTCTTCAAACCACAGCATAGAATGAATTTGACATCTACTGTGTCAATGGAGGTCTGCATTTCATCTGTATGTAGGAGACGGATGTGTGTTGTTTTGATGATGGATCTCATCAATGGTTTTATTAGGATAATTTTGCAGTTTTTCAGAGGGGATGGCTCTTTTTTTCATATTACTATTCAGTGCCTTCTGGTAGCTGACAGAGGGAGCTGTTATCACAAAATGTCAAATGCCAATAATGCAGAGACAATGTCCATTATATCTCTCACTCAGTTCCACTACAGGACAGAGGTAGATTGAAGTTCAGTGCCCAGGTGGGACTGGGAAGTGCAGGAAATACTGCAGGTAGTTGCCTGGAAGGCAGCAGTGAGACTGGCATGATGAGAGAGAGTTTTTTCAGTGAAGTGGAGCAGGCTGAAGAAACGCTCAGAAACCATGAGAATTATCATGTCTAATTAGTGTGGCTGTGCAAATCATGTAATGAGACATTTGAGAATGAAACTGAATAGCAGTTGGATAAAAAATTGATAATCAGCACATCTGTCATCTATCAGAGCCCAAGAGAGGGCTGCACAAGACACTTATGTTGTCATATGCATCAGAAATGTCCAGATATGGAAACACATGCTGACATAAGATAGTGCAAAGAGATGCTGAAGTAGCCACTTGTAGGGAGGAGCTGAGCAGTTGCAAAGTGGAAAGCCAAGAATGGATCTTGGCCCCATAGCTACTAGAAATCCAGTAGTCCCTGAGACACCAGTAGTTACCACTGTGACAGAGCCCAACCATGGACAGCAACCTATGATGGTAAATTAAACCCCAAGACAATTCAGCTGTTTAGGAGTCCAGCTGAGTCAGCAAGGAATACATGAAGTCCCTATATCTGCATTTCACATTGGACCACACTGCTGATGGCTTGGAAATCCAGCTGCCACTTTGGATCAGTTTTCAGCATGCCTGGTATTCAGCTTTATTTCCACTGCCTTAGGTGTGATCTCTTGCTCAGATTACTATTTCCATCTCAGGTGCCAAAGTTAAGAAACTGCTTCATCTCCTCCTTCTCCCCCTCCAACATATCCGTGTTATTTTTTTGAGATGTTATTACAAATACAGAGGGAAAGTTCCACTTTCGGAATTATGGTTTCAAGCTGTCTGCAATCTTGGGAAGAAACAATTCACTTAATTACATACTGATTTTTTTAAAGGCCTCCTGCACAAACATGAGAGCTGGGAACTTACTGTATCTTCTCAAAGTTGAACAGAAACAGCAGCGTAATCCATGACTCCGCAAACTGGGATTACATACACCAAATTTAGGCCTGTCTCTTGGAATATAGGCGTGGCTCAGGAGTCAAGTTTTCACAAACTGTCTTATAGAAAATGCACAATTAAAGAAAGCAAGGGATAAAGGACGAGCTTTGCACAGAGGTAGCGCAATAAGGAAAGTGTAAATTTCAAAGTGGCAAGGGTGTCATGGGTCATGCACTAGCCAAAGGAAATGGCCAAAAGCTGACAGACAACATCCTCCCATTGCTCTGCCACGACTGTGAGTCAAAACAGATACAGAGTTATTTGGTGAGGGAGGGAATATCTTTATTAATATTAAATAAATTACACTAACACCTCTGCTAGAATTCACTTGATGGGTGATGGCCAGACCTAGCTACAGTGATTAAAAGACCTCATTCATACCTAATGATCACACAGAGTAATAATCTCACTGTAAAAGGCAATCAGACTCTTGTTCACTCTTCTTATCTTTTCTCCGCATTTGTAGTTACTAAGAAAGGATCTGCCTTTGATCATCTTTTCTTGTGCTGCCCTTTAAGGCATTTCATTAAAGGGCCAGTTTCCTGAATTAATGGCTATTTGTCATTTCCCCAAATCAATTTTGCCTCCAGTCTGTTGAGACCTTACAAATATTTCCACAAATGTTTTTCAGAATTACAGTAGTTACAATGCTGTGCTCAGATGAAGGGATTTTATTAAAAAAAAAAGTAAAAAGAAAGGAACTGCCAGAACAGTGTTGGTTTGTTTGGTTTTTTTTTAAGGTATGGAAATCTTAATTGAATTTTTCATTTTAAAAAAGTAAGAAAAATATTGATTGACCCTAGATTTGTCTGCATCTCCAAGAAATCTTCATCATTCAACTTTTCAACCTGATTATTTCTCTTGAATTGCCTCCAGAGCCTAGGCTCAGCCCATCTGTTACTGTTGAGCTCTTTACTATCTCTATTGCGCTTATCTGTCTACCACATCTGCTTTTCAGGCTCAAGCCTGACCTGTAGGCTTTTCGAAAGAGCACTGTATTTCAATAAAATAACTGCCATGCTAAATTCACTTTCTTCATGGGGAAGAATGCCACCTCCGTTGTCTCAGGGAAACACAGCCATTCTGATTGTTCTTAAAGGGAATTCACTCCTTCTTGTCAACGAAGGGCTGAAGTTCAGCAGCTAAGCTTTTCTTCAGCATTCCCATTTACCTGGGAGCTGGTATTAGTGCCATCCTAACGATGAGGGTGGTTTTCAGTATTTAGCAGTCATGTGTTTGTTTTTTTTTGTTGTTGTTGTGGTTGTTGTTTTATTTTTTTCTCCAGACAGAATCAGTTTTCAAGTTCTTCAGTGGCACAAGATGAGGGGGGAGTGACATTGGTCCATCCCCATCCTATGCCAAGACTGCTTCCCTTGCAACTCCAGCACATTTGCTAAGAGGTATAACAAACTTAACACAAACCTTCATACAGAGATCTCATACATTTTTCAACCAAGCCATCCATCCTCACCCAGCAGGTGCAATTCAGTCCACTTTTACAGTGATGGTATGATGATGAAGAGACACTAAGCATTCATTAGTTGTGTCTTAACTCTTGGGTATGTAACACAAGACATACGTAATGCAAGACGTATCTGACCAGATTTTCACAGTACTTTTTAGGTAGGATTTGCAGAGCTGTTAATGTGTTAGTCATTAGGGTAACACCTGAGACCTAACTGAGGCTCTCTAAATGTTAGTGCCAGAGCTGCTAGACTGTGACTGGTATCAGGTAAGAGCCTTAGCAGGCCTTTTCCCTGAGCAACTGAGGTCTAGGCAGGGACATATGCTAGGCTGTCCACCATCCAGCTGAAGCCCCTGCAAGTAAGAGCTATTTCTCATGTCTCCAGATCAAGTGCTTGCTGTGTAGTTTGGACAGGGCCGGTGAAGATGTAGCCTTGGTTTGAGGATGGAGATCATGAGAGATGATTCTTGTCCCCAATGGGGTAAAAGCACACATGCTTCTGCTGGCAAGCAGTAGTGAAACATTACAGTTTGCCCTGCCACCCTCAGCCCTCTTTGGTGAGCCTGTGCCAGAGAGGAACCATACACCCATCACATTCAGTGATGTGAACTGACCCTGTTGAAAAGTGGGGCTGTCAGGGTCAGTCTCAGCATTGTGCAAGCCACAACACTACATTCTGGTCATCTAATTAGATACCTCCATCAAATAAAACCACAATTTTTAAATGTGATTGCGTTGCTTTGATTATTTCTTTTTTAATAGTAATTCATCTAAGTGACTGCCACCCAATTGGCAGGTGTATACACGTCACGCTTCATTTAATTCAGGCAGATCAGTTCAATCAGCATTGAATTCTCTTCAGTGAAACCTTCCAGAATTTGGCTGGTCAAGACCTGTGAGATGAAATTGTGATAATAAATGCCAGTCTTTTTGAAAGAGGTCTGAAATGACTGACTGGCAAGACAAGGCGGCAGAGAGCTGAGGAATCAAACCTCATAATAGCCCTTCTTCAACGCACAGTGATGTAGCTACCAAGCATCTTAGTGAAATAATAAATACTATTTTACACGGATCCAAGAAAACAAGGGATCCAAGGAAATGTTTCTCCCAGCTGAGTGGGCATTTCCCAGGACTTGTTGGTTTTATGACCTCATCTGTGCCCTCAGCTGCCAGCGAAGTAGTGCTGAAAGCTCCCCATTTAAAGCAGGCCATAGCAAACAGAGATTTACCATCTATCCAAAGCTTGTATAAATTTATTGTGGGCAAAAGCTCAACAAAAGCTTATAAAAGAGGTACCTGTGGCTTCCAAACTAAGCCCTTTTTCTCTAATTAGCCTCCTTTTTCACAATTTTCCTTTTTCCACAACTCTCAGAAAAGAAAAAAAAGCAACAGCAATACTGTAAAGGCCATAAAATCCATGTGCTTATACTGAGCAGAGACTTGCCGCATTAAAATTTTGCTGGAAGAGAAGTACAAACTTCTAGCTCAAGTGTAAAGCAGACAAGGGAAACCAAGAATTCTGGTTGACTTGGATGTAGTGAGAAACCTTATACATTTGCCTGGCATTAATTTCCGTCTGGTTATATTCAGAAAGAGTCTGTCCTCTTATTGGAAGTTAATCCTCAGCATAATTGTTCATTGTTTACAAGCCAGTTTCTGTTACCCACTCCTGCTGACAAAGCAAAACCTCATTTCATCTTCTGATAGAAGTCTTACTGAAAGCAACTAGTGTGGAGCTAGTTTATGGCAAATGCTGGTCCTTGTCATTAGATTATCATTGCAAAGAGCAGGGGCAGGCAATTTGTTTGTTAATGTTAAGCAACTGCAAATAAAAGACTTCTAGGACTAGTTTGTAACAGAGGAGCTCTTAGCTAATTATTTTAATAAGTAGCTTAGGAGGTGTGAATGGCTCTTGTAATTAGAAATGGGCTACAGAGCAAAGAACATGGTGCTAGTGTACCCTTTGCTGGGCTCAGCATGAATTCTTGGCTCTCCAAAAGCCCAGTTCATCTAGCTAGCTTCCACTCTTTCTACAGCATTGGGAGAGCTGTGTACAGAGAACACAAGGTGAAAATCCTCAGTTAATTTTGGCGCTCCGGTTGGATGCACCTGGTCCCAGGAGCATCTCAGCTCTCCCAGCTCTCTGTCACGCAGGCAAAGGATACCTGCTGCAACTTCCCTTGAGAGCATGAAGTGTAAGCTGGACAGAAGCCCACAGCCTGTGCCAAGCAGAACTATCCCTTCCTTTATTTTCAGCAACTTAACATTTCAACCAGTTCTCCTGAAAGACAGCAATATCCAGGGATCAAAAAGCTAGTTGGTGGGGGGAAACAATTATCTTTGCTAAGAGGTAGACATACAAAGCCAAGGATTTTGCAGTTTCTAAATGGGCAGCCCCATTTTGATATCCAGATTAAAGGACCTAATAAAAAGTGCTTCAGATCTAAACAGTGGTCTAAGCACTGCACTAGGAATTAACCCTGTGCTCTTTTTACCTGGGCAGGAGGCATGCTCCTCTGGAGACAGTGGGGCAGTGCCTTAGACAGATCCTTCTCCTAGGTAAGGATTTGTTAGTGAAGGTTTTCCTTTGTCCTCTTGGCTGGCAAATTTATATATGTTGAAATGAAAAATTGCCTCATGTTGGGCATGCATTGTTGGTTGCCTCAAATTGCATGCACATGGATTGCATGGATTACATACACATTGATTGCATGAACATGGCCCATGGCACTGGGACTTGTTTGCACGTCTGTTCTCAGCAGCAGCTCTGCTATCTGGGAAGGTTACAGCCCTTCACCTACTCTCTTGCTCCTCATCCGGGCAGCCACTGCTGCTCCCTGCTGTGTATTACCCACCTCCAGATCTGCCCACAGAGCCACTCACATGAGATGAGTATTGCCTGGCCTGTCTCAGCCAAAGTCAATACTGTAGTTAAGCACAGTTTGAATAGCCACCCTTTGCTAACTGCATTTTTCTTGGTTGAAGCAGGGCAGAGGATACAGTGATGTCCAGGTGGAAGAAGGCATTGAACAGGGTAGACTGTGATCTCTGTGTACAGCATCAGCAGCACAAGGAGGTTACCCCAAAACACCCTCCTTCAACATACATTTGTCTCAACAAAGCAATGAAAAAGTACCATGCTTCCAAATTGTCCTTTACCCTGACTTAATTGCAAGAGGGAAAAAATAAGTCCAACCACAAGGACAGGTAGCTGAATCAGTCACAACTTACAGCCTGCAGGGATGAGCCTGGATAACCAGGGAGGCTGTTTCTGCTCTGCTAGACACATTCGTCTATTTACTGCATGCTGAAAACCTTCAGGCTTTTATTCTGTACCAACAGACAGTGCAGTCATTTAGGTTGTACCAGATATTTACCCCCTCTCTCTCTCACCTCAGAGACATGAATAGTGTTACGAATGCAGAGAAAATATTTGTGAAAAACAGAGTCTCACAATCAGTGAAACCCAAACTGAACTTAATAGAGCAGGTCTGGAAAATATTCAGTAACCACCAGTTTTCCATAAAGGTATCATACAGAGGTAACATGTGTGTAATGCAATATTTTGAGTTAGCTTGTTTCTTTGTTTTAGCAAAGAGAGTTGTTATGAAATTACTTTGAAATGTTTACATTGAAGATGAGATTTCTCTCTGTTGTCTGCAAAATATGGTCATCTTTTCTCTTCATGCAGAGATCTTGATTTGTACCTGCATTCAAAGCTAACAATGCCAACCCAAAAATAATTCAGCGAAGCTGCTTAACAGGACAATAACAATCAATTCCTTCAAAATAGCTGGAGAAATTAAGGACTAATACACCACAGAAATGATGCATCAGCTAGGGTTTAAGTGATCACCTAGTAGGTGCTAAGCCTACTTTAAATACAGGAAGAATATCATGTTTCATCAGCTTCCATCTTCAAATTTAAGAGCTTCTCCAGTCCTCATTTATACCTGAAGTGTCACTGGCACATACTGACAAGCTGACAAAATTCATTTACTGCAGCAAGATATTCAAGTTCATCTCCTTATTTTCCCCAATCATGTTAATTTTCCTTAAGAAAAAAGAAACAAACAAGCACTTTGTGTTCATTAGTCTGAAGTTCTTCCACAATCATGTATGTGCATTTAGGGACATTTATAAGAATTGCTGGCATTCAGCCCAACTGTACTTTAAAGTCTCATCCTCTGGACACTGCTCCTCTGTATCTCACTCCCCCCACCCCACCCCATAAAACAACCTCTCCTCTCCAAACATTTCCTAAAAGGATGCTCAAAGTATTCTAAAACATGCAGCCATCCAAAGTTTAAGTAATAATTAAAATAAAAAAATAAATGAGAGCTTTGTCTGAGGCTCCCAGGCACTGCTGTTCAAGTCAAGTCAGGCATCCTTTCCCACCTTCCCTCAGCCATGGGAAGAAACTCTGGGGGAGATGACCCACACCTTTCCCAGCACACTCATTTTAATCCGTCTTTTCCCTAAGAAAAGAGGATCTTCCTCCACTTGTGTCTGGGAAGGAGAGACAGCAGGACCTTACCTCGTGACTTGATTCTTTGGTATATGACAAGGCATATGCTCCAAAGAAAGCTCAACACTGGTCTCCTCTCTCTACTTGGGCCCCAGGTCTCATGAAATCAGCATCCTAAGGCATCTGCCACCTCACTCAAATGTGTCTGAAATTGGCCAGTTTGGACAGATGTTCTCAGGGAAGGACAGGAGGGAGTCAGACATAGAAGACAATTTCATATCAGCCTCATTCTCAACACATAAGCTTACAAAAAAAAGTGTTTTTCAGAGTCCTTCTCTGTAGGGAAAATTTATTTTCCCCCTACATAGACATATCCCCACGCAGCCATTTACCCTTCAGAGAGCCTGTCAGGGGGATCAAACAGGCCCATTCCAGCAGACATCCTAAGAAAAAAAAAGAAATCTTTAAAATAGTGTGAATTCATCACCAAGTCTCAATCTTCCTGACTAGAACAACCACAGCACCTTACAACAGCTGAAATACTGGCCTCAGTCCCTCACTGTTCTTAATTAGTTGCCCTCTGTTGATTTATATTTGCTGTAGTCTGCTCCAGTGTAGCTATATTTTCCATGCTGCTAAGAACACAGTCTGGTAAAGAACTTCAGAAATTCCCTGTGGTAACAAAACCCTTTTTCATTCAGCTGTCATGTCTGCAGATGTAAACCCCAAAGTTTCTTCACCAGTGGTCATGAACACCTCACGGCCATGCCTGGCATCCCAGCACCACCTCAGTCCCTTGCAGGAGGCTACTCACTTTCTTCCATTCCCTTCTCCCTGTTCCTTCACAATTGCCCAAATTCACCTGCTCTGTTCATCTTTTTTTTTTGCATTTTTCTTTGGCTTTTCTTCCTTCAGAGGAGGGCAGTTGGGAAGCCAGCAAGTAGATGGACTTGAAACTGGACCATTGTTGGAAATTTTCACCCTCAAAGATCTATAAAGTAGGTGAAACTTTTTTTTTTTTTTTACCTCCTGGTGGTTGGACTTCCGTATGGATGTTATTATTTGAAGACCCCACAACAATTTATTGTTGTATAGACAATTCTTCTATCACCCAATGACCCCTCCTCGCCCAGGAAGGGGAATCGGGGAAAAACAAGGAAACACAAGGGTTGAAATATAAAGCGATTTAGTAGAATAAAACTAAATAATTAACATTAATAATACTAAAGAACCAGTATTGATCCCCATACCAATACAAAATAGACAAGGATTATAGTCAGCCAATTCTATCAGTAGGAAGCTGTGCACTCCCAGCAGTCGATGGCGAATATCAGACACTGCGAGCATTACAGCTTCAGGAGGAAGGGAAGGCCTCAGGGGTCCAGCACTGGGGCAAGAAGTTGTCTGGATCACCGCCATCAAGGAAGAGGGAAAGCACCTCACAGCAAACTTTCTCCTTTATGTTGAATGTGACGTATATGGTATGAAATAATTCTATTGGCCAGCTTGGGTCAAGTGCCCAGGTCTCTGGCTCATCCTCATCCCTGCACCTGGCTGGGNAAAGTATATAAAGTAAATACTTCCATGAATTCAGACATTAGAGTCTTCTAAAAATGCAGTTTTCCCTAGCATTAGAAGAGACCTTACTGAAAAATAAAATTACTGAAAGAGAAATTAATCCTGTGTCGCTCTAACCAGGACAGTGGATGAAAGCCTACAGGGGACCTGAATAGTGGGCATACCTTATACCATGTACTGCCTTGATCGTAGACCTAACTCTAAAGCCTTACGCTACATCTGATGTCCTATTAAGCCCTATGGCTCAAAGCAGTGGTGCATTCCCATCTTCTCTATCACCACCCTGCTGTATTTCCTCCATCATAGACCATGGCTTTCAAAAACATTCATTCCTGTCTCAGGCCTAAGTTTTCCCCTTCCCCTCACTTCACAAGCCTTGCCAGGACTTCTCTCAGTCACACATGTAGTCTGACAGCAGTGTACAAGGGCATACCTGTACTGTTGCTTGCTAATGGGCTGCCTCGGCTTTCTGGATGATTCCCAGGCAAGTGGGAGAACACCAAGGACACAGTTTGCTTGCAAAATATGGTGCTACTATGGGCCAGAACATTTCATTCACAAGGGGAAAAAACAAAAAAACAACCAAAGCCCAACCAAAAACCACAAGACAAAAGGATCTTTCCTCCCTTAATTGTTCTTTTTTTTTTTACAGCCAATTTCCTGCTTCCTTTTCCTTTTTTTCCCCTCTGGATTTACTCAGGGCTCTTCTCTCCCTGCTGTCTCAGGAACCAAAGCCCATTATCTACATTGCTGAAGATAAGCACCAACAGACCTGCTCATAAAATCAGCACTCTAAAGAGATGAGATCATTTCACACATGCTGTTTGTTTCCTGTTATACTGGGGAATTTACAGTGGCTGCTGGCCATTATAAATACTGAACTGGCAAAAGGTGTTTCTCATATATTTTACTGCAATATTCACTGCTGCATTTTTGTCCTAAGAGAATTTGATTTGTTTTAATTGATTTGGGTGAGTTTTCATTCCTAATTAACTGTTGTTATGATGGAATGATGCAATCATTGTTCACAAATGAGGGCCAAGAAATGAAATTCAGAACAGGGTAATAGCAGGAGGATGGAGGAGAGCCTTAGCTACCAGGAAGGCCAAGCGATGGTCTGGGAAGCCAACTAGCCATGGTGTTGATTGGCGCTGCTCACATTATTGGTGTGAGCAGACATGCTCAATCTTCCCACACTTGTGGTCAGCACCCTGCAAAATTAATTTCTTTTTAAGACTTATTAAAAAGGACATACATCAAGAAGAGGTCCTGGGCAATATTTTAGCAGACCTTGCCTTTTGCTGGTGGTTGCACAAATCTGCCTGTCACTAGATCTAGTAGTGGAAGGGCGAGGCCCTGGAGCTCTACAAACACACATGCACTGGCATCTCTGCAGAACCCTCCACTTGCAGTCAGAGCCTTGTGGAGAGAAAAAACATCCCACCTGCCCCCCAGCCAGTCTTGATTTACTTTTGGATGCTGAAGGCCAGGAGCAAACACTGAAACACAGCCTAGAAGTGAAAGCATCTCTCACCGTTTTTCTATCTGTCAGGCCAATCCATTTACCTTTGTTAACTGGAATGCATGTTGTTATTTCTCTACTTGTTTATTTTCATGAGACCATTGAGAGTGCTTAAAATTTCTTAGATGGAATCCTTTTCAGTTGTTAACCTTGATTTTGGGAGGGGATTGAAACCAGGAGTCACGTGCTTTCTTCAAGAAAACATGACCCTGAGTCTTATTTCGGCCATGCCTTTTGAGGAAAATGTTGTGCAACTCAGAAGGTCTCCATCAGCCTGGGCTTGAGATGAAAACACTAAAACTCTCCCCTGCTTTTGCCATACTGTTGCAGCTGGTACAGTACTGATAAAAAGCAGGTTCTGTTAGTCTTTTCTTGGTATTTCTACCTCAATCAGATAAGAAGAAATGCAAAAGCACCTACATACATCACTTGAATAAATAAAGTAGGTGTTATTGCTCACAAATAGTACCTAGTTCCCCCTGATTATTTATTTATTTTTTTTTTTCATGGAGAGATCAGGCAGTGAAAAGTAGGTGTTTTAATCGGATCAGAAAATGTGTGTGTTTGGCAATGATTTTGGCATGTTTTTTTGACACCCCATGGTCTGGATGCTGTGGGTTGTAATTTCCTTCTGCAAAAAAAAGGCTCTAAGCTAGATTTTATCATGCACCAAGGTCAGGACTCTCATGATGCCACTGCCACCCCGCCCCGCAAGAGTCACCAAGGGTGGCTAAGTGGATTGAGCCAGGTAATTTGGGTGCCTGATTTTTCCCATTTAGCCCAGAATTGCAATTTTCATAAGTCAAAATAGAAGTATTTCTAAATTAATGTCTTTATGGATTTAAGCCAAAATATTTCTCTTTTCCACTAGAATATTCTAGCACTCAGATTTCCACAGGGGGAAAAATAGTCTCTGCTGGAAAAAGAAAAAAATACCCAAAACCAAACCACTTTTTTAATCAGTCCTTGTAACTAGGTCTGGGCACAACCTTCCCTTACCTAGAATGAATGATATTATGGAAAGTCTTTTTCCTTTACTTTCAAACAGATAAACTAAGCTGAGCTGAGCTAAGGTAATGATAAGCTTTCCTCAAATCACAGCCTCCATGTCATTATCCATCTTTTTCCTTTTATGGAGATGTCCAGGTGAGGAAAAGATGGTTGTCTTTATCTGAAACGCAAATGGAGCTACAAGGAAAAAGTAGTAACATTAACAAACTATTCAAGCCCTATGTAGTAAGGAACATAAATGATGCTTTCCTGTCAGCAAAACATCTCTTCTGATCTTGGGTTTCAAAATGTGGCGTGCTTGTGGAGGAGACACATAGTAAGTAAATGCAAACACACCTGTTCTCTTTCAGACCTGAAAAAATCCTGCTTGCTTAAATAAGTGGAAACCATTTCATCTCCAGTGAGAGGCTGATCCTCCCTCTCTTGTGTTCTTTCTTATTTCCTTTTGCCCTTCCAATTCCTTAATAACAGATGGCCATGCTGGTGTTAACAATATTCCCAGCATGCCCAATGGAAATACTGAGGAGATCTATATGCTGCTATTAACATTAATTGGCAACATTGCCCCTGATGGACAAGCTATTATCTTCCTAAGCTTTAGTTGTCTTAGTCTGAATACTTATCTTTATCCAACCGCTAAAGTCAAGGTCCCACTCTATTGTTTTCTCCCACAGAGGGTGATTTATTTGATAATACGATTTCAAACACAATTTCTTCCTAAATTATCCTATCCATTCCATTATTTCTTTTCTATTATCTTGAAACTCCAAAAGACTAGGTAAAAAAAATTAGGTGCCAAATTCACTGTAAGTTTGGAAACTCAGACTGACATCTCTAAATCCCTTTGATGAAATTCTGTGATGTCCTTCTGTCTTTCCAATTAACTTGGAGTGATACACTAGTGATAAAAAGATTTGGTCAGTATTTGTCTTCCAGATATATATAAATACAAGTACCTGTGTTTCATCTACACTTACTCTTTGTTGCAGTAGCCATCCACATTTTTATTTTATAAAGGCCATGCTTACTTCCTTTCCATGTCACAAAGATGCATTCTGTATATGCAGAGAGTGTCATGATTAAACAAAAATTAAAATAGACTGGAACAGGTACTAGTCAAAGATGCTCTTGGGGAAAGCAGTTGCGTTTATATTATCAGGAGAGCCAAGTCTTTAATGCTGTGATACTGTCATAGCAATTCAAAGCTAAGCCACTTTATAAATATTAAATTCCTAAGGAAATGGAAATTCATGGTGTACTAGTTTTGGAACGTTACTTCCACCTGTCACTTAGATTTTGAATGTACAGTCTCTGAATAGCAAAGGACTTTTCCAATATGAAGGCATAGGTGTCAGGATTTTCCTTGTAGCTCTGCATAGGAAGATCAACTTTTGTTGCTGTAGTTTTCTCCTGAAAGACATGTAGACCGCTTTCCTCTCAGCATCATCTTCTGCTGATAAGGCAGAGGTCTGGGGCCCTGTTCTGTTGTTGCATATCTTAATTAACAACTAACACCCAAGTGCTAGCAAAAATAAGCAAGGAACATCTATTCGAGGCCAACACTGTATGTTGACCAAAGTCATTATTCGACAAGGCCAAAAAACAAATTAATTTTGCCTGGCTAGCATAATAGTAAGCAGGCTAGAGCATGTACCCTGCAACACTGCACCCTTGGCCCTGTTCACTAGACTTTGCTCAAGACAAACCATTACAGAACAGGCATATAGGCTGGCATATTGGTAGCTCAAGATCTCTGCAAAAATACCTGTGGCTCTATCCCAGAAACAGAAAAAGGAGCACTCCTATGGAAAAGTCCTTTTAGTCTTCGTATGTGTAGAGTTACTCATAAAAGGACCTCTGACTTGACTAACCAGTGAGTGACCACCTGCCTGAAGGCCAGGTCCTAAAAGATGCATAGTACATGCTTTTTTCACTACCACAACCCCTGGGTGTAGCTAGTTTGTTCCTTTCCATATACTGAACCTGAAGGACTGACTGTATTTAGCTACGTAGTGCTGAGTGAAACTCCATTTCTTTGTTACTGCCTTAAAACTGTGAAATAATGCCTTCCTATTTCTTCTTCCGTGGGGTGAGAGCCCATCTCAACTTTAAGGCAACATCTTGCAGACAGGCAAGAAGAGATCCGTGTGTTCGACATCTTGTAATAACTTGAAATCTTTGCTTTGCTTCAAACTTGCAGCTTTCTCAAGAGCAGGGTCATTGTACTGAAACAGAAGAGAGCAAAGCTCCAAGCTATCAAGGAGAGTACAAGCAGATTAAGAAGAAATGAAATTCATCAATATAGTGCCCTCTTGGTCAAAAGTTCACTAAGAGAGAAGAGAGCTGTACGATGCACCCATCTGCTTTTAATTGGCTTGGAGCTGGTTCCTACCACATTCAAGCAGATGTGGTGTCAATAGAAGTCATGCAAAGGCAGAAACTTTTAATTATTTTAAAATAGCCTGCTTCATCTTGTGGAGCTGTGGTTAGGACTTGACAGGGAGAGAGTTTAAAAAAAAAAGAAAAAGAGAGAATGGGCTAATATTTGCTGGAATAAATCTCTGAATTTGCTTCCAAAACTTTTGTGTCCAGTGTTTATTAATGCAAAAGGTTAGTTGATCAGCAGCACATAAGAAATAAAAATGCTGTGAATATTTTTGCAACCATGAGTATTTGTGGCAGAAACATTACAGAATCACAGAATCACAGAATAGTCAAGGTTGGAAGGGACCTCTGGAGATCATCTAGTCCACCCCCCCCTGCCAGAGCAGGGTCACCTACAACAGGTTGCACAGGACAGCGTCCAGGCGGGTTTTGAATGTCTCCAGAGTGGGAGACTCCACAACCTCTCTGGGCAGCCTGTTCCAGTGCTCCACCACCCTCAAAGTAAAGAAGTTCCTCCTCATGTTAAGATGGAACTTCCTATGTTCAAGTTTGTGCCCATTACCCCTCGTCCTATCAATGGGCACCACTGAAAAAAAGACTGCTCCCATCCCCCTGGCATCCTGCCTTCAAGTATTTGAAAGCAATAACAAGATCCCCCCTCAATATTCTTGTCTCCAGACTAAAGAGATCCAAATCCCTCAGCCTCTCCTCA
>VZSZ01003288.1:0-65342 GCA_013398815.1 Ibidorhyncha struthersii | reverse complement strand
CGGCTTATCGAAGGGCCCTTTGTTCATGGTGGTGGCGGACCGAAGGCCCCCCCTCTCCCCGTCCCCTTCCCTCCGGCACCCCCCCTCCTTTCCCCCTCCCCTGGAGGCGAAGGGAGGGAGGCGGCAGTCCGGGAGAGGGGGGCTCCGCTCCTCCGCCGAGGGGCCGGGGAGAAGCTGAAAGTCCGTCCCGGGTCCCCTCTGCGCGGGGCTCCTGATCTATGCCCGAGTAACCCCCTCCTCTTTCCCCTCTCCCTTCCCTATCTCGTAGCCTAGAGGGATAGCGGAGTTTTTGCCATCCTGCGAAAGAGAAGGCGGTGAAGTGGTGGTGGACTAAACTCAGTGGCCGGTGATGGTGGCAGGTCCGCGGGTCTGCGATGCTGCTCACCGTTTTCTCGCCCTGTCAAGGGAGCGCAGTCCCACCTCGGGAGAGGGCTCCTGAGGTGGCACTGCTTGAAGCACCATTGTGTGCAATTATTCTGGCTGTGACTGCCGTCGGGAACAGGCCTGCTTCCCGAGGGCTTGGGCTGATCCTGAAGCGGGGGACGTTTGCAGGTGTTTCTTCTGAACTGGTGACCCTGCTGAGTATCCCTTTCTAAACAAACTTTGTGGTGCTAGCACTACAGTTAAAACAAACTGTTCCATTTTAGTCACGTATGTGTCTATACGTTGCCCTGATTTCTCTTAGATGTCCTTTCTCAGCTAGCATTAGGTATGCTATACACAATGTATAAAGCAAGTTGTTAAGTATTTTAGGCCCCAGAAATGCACAGAAACTGCTAAGGCTGTAGCTTCACTATGGGTTTAGTAGTCTGTCTGATAAAAGTGATAATGTTTGTTTACACATTACTGTCACCCATTCATGGAACGTAGGCAAATTTTTAAAAGGTGGAATGGATAACAGTGAATTCACATGGTCGGTTTGAATTGTGTTTTATTTGTGATTTTGTATGTCTTTAAGGAAAGAGTTGATTCTTGGTGGTAGCCATTGTAGCATGCTAATTTACATGTCTGTCACTTCTGGATTAAACCAGGCTCTACTTCTTGCTAACCAGGGAGATTCCCTACTAAGTATCTTAAGCATATTCCTTTCTCGTATTTTATTTCATATATACAGGAGCACTATTTCAGGTTCTTTTTCTTCGGTCAAAATTTATCATATTGTATTTGGGTAGAATGTCCGTGTAGGTGCACAGAAACAAGACTGGTTTATATTGGTTCAGATCACTCTGTTCTCAGTCTATTTAATCTTTGTGCCTGCTTTCTTCAATTCATACACTGCGAGGTGGAAATCTGGCTTTCCTGGCTCCGGCTCGACTTCTAACTTGTGAATGAGCTGTTCATTGAACTGAAGTAGTTGGGTAGGTGGCAATGAAGACACCATCCTTGACGTGTACGTCGTAGATTACTTGTGTCTAAAGCAGATTTATTACTGAAATTATGGTTGTGTGTGCTTAGTAAGTGGCTTCAGTAGTTGATTGATTTAAAGTTTAACAAAAATTAATATTATCATTATTTTAATAGCTGTTGCAAAAGTCCATTGTAAGGCCCAAGTTTACTAATTTTCTTAAACATATGCCTCTTAAATACAAATCTCACTGAACAAAACACTTGTGTAGAAACTGACTTAGATAAAAATCCGTGCTGTTTTGAAATGAGTTACTGTCCCTTCTATACCAAGATTTATAGGAAGGCTGTATCTTTTCTTGCAGGCTGAAGACTGATGTGTAACGCTGACAGTTGAGACATGCCATTCAATATTGAAAGAGCTTGCTTTTCAGATTTTAAACCGAAGTCTAAACAGATGCTTAACGTATTAAATAGTGGTGTTGTTGGGTGGATATTTTTTATACTAGTTCAACAGTGTTTTTTTTTAAATCTGTTCACCTGTCCTGGTGGTGCCAAAATACTTATTCAGCCTCTTCTGCAGTTTAATCCTTTACTGGGGCTAACACAAAATAGTATTCATGATTCAGATAGTAGGCTTAGCTACTTGGCTTGCACTGCATGACAGAGGTTATAGAAAATTCATGTAATAGTAAAAGCCATCTCAGAAATCTCTTTTAAATAACAGTTTAAAGGCATCTGCCACGATTTCTAGACTAAAGTCTTTGAATATATGTGTATGAAAGAATAATTTGACTGGTCATGTATACAAAACTTAGTCTTATCTTAAGTCTGGAAGTGTGGTGCTGAAGAAATATTTTAGTGTTTATCTTAGTATGATTTCACCTGATTTTTTTTCATGCTTAGTTTCTAGGCACGAAATAGCTACACAGAACTTGGAAAGTCTTGTGCCCTTATTTTATTTTGCCAGGTATTGACTCTGGAGCCCAGCAACCACATAGCTTGTTGCCGTAAATCAACTTTTAAATTTTTTTTTTTAAATTAAGTGGGTAGCATAATTGAGAAATAAGCATATTTTCATACCAAAGGAAACTAGAGCAGTGGAGCAGTGGATCCTCAGGTTCAAAGGCGAAGAAGGGATTTAAGTGTTCTAAAACATTAAATGAGGTGGGAGTTGTACAGCCAGATCCCTTATCTGTTTTTGAAAAGTCTCAATTTGAACTATTTCAATGTTTGTAACCCAACAGTGTAGAACAACTGTTACAAACACAGAAAAACAAGACCTCTTGTGCCTTGACAGAAAACAATGTGATAGAATATAATATGTATATTATGGATATAATGTATATATTATGTTTGCTTGTAATGAAGTTTACTGTGATGTATTTTATATGCAGCATTTCGTTAGCTATAAATATTTTTGTGGTTTGCTCCTGATTTCACTGTGAAATGATGGGTTTATTCTTAAATTTTAAGGGGATTATAGTCTGGACCTTAATCCTGTACCATATCTGTGTGAATGTAGTTGTGTTCTCCATTGTCAGCACGCAATACAGACCATTATTTTTAATTGTTATCAAGTGAAATTCACATTTGTATGGATATATGTAAAATGACTTTTTAATTGAGATTCATGCTCTTTCTGTTGCAATTTGGTAATTAGCAAATCCGTGACAAACGGTTATGTTGTCATGAACAATATGTGTGCAGACTGGGGTAGACAAAACAAGTATCTTCAGCTGTAGTGACTAAAAATTGAAAGTGTGAATTTTGCAAGAATTCAGAATGGTCCAAAGAAAGATTGCTATTCTTGTCACCGTGCAGTGGCTGATTTACTTTCTTTTTAAATTTTGCTCTTAAAGGTGATCTGTTGATTGTTTTCAATTAGAGATGACCAGAATGTTTGGGTTTTTTTTTTGCTGAGAGCTAGGTGAACATGATGCTGATGGGTATATCGGAGCTCTTCCCTGTGGGCTGTGTTCCCTTCCAGTTCGTCATTACCCAATGTAACCTTTGTTTTCTTAAATACCAAATTGCAGGCTGGTAACAAATTTTCTTTTGTCACTAGTTAGTTCTGAAATCTTGTGGTACCTCTGCTTATCCTGACATTTTCTGTAGTTGACATATTTCATCTTTGAGCTTATTAATCTTCCCTCCATTGTTATTTTTGACTTTTCATCTCTTTTCTGAATCAGTTTCTGAGGTTTTGTTTGTTTGATGTGGGTTTTTTTTTTCTTTCTTTTTGCTTTGTGTTACAAATTCTCCAAAACTGTAAGATGGTCATGCTTGTTGTACTAATGTACAAGTTGTCAATATAGTGACCTATATCAAAAACACAAGAAAATATTTGGGCTGTTGTGTGGTCCTTCCTCAATAACTTTGCCTGTACTTTTTCTTTTATCTGTTGGTTGTCTTGTCATTTCTGCCTGTTAGGAGAGAAATCCTGTATTAAAATATGTTAACAAGTGTGCTTAGCCATTAGTAAGCACATTAATATCCTTCTAGTGTAGACACTATACCCAATAGTGACCTAGGATCTTCTTAACACTAGCAGCAAAAGTGTGATGATGATAGAAATATAGGGGAGGGGATGCAAAGCATTTTAGCTACTTCAAAAAAAAAAAAAAACCCAAACCTTCTTTTTAAAGAAGCTTGTTTTTTACTGATGCGACTGCATAGAGTTTGCTCCTACTGTTTTAAACTGATTTTTGTTGTGTTGAGGTACTAGGAAGTATTAAAACCTTAAGGTCCTACCCTATCTTTTTTTTTTCCTGTGTGCTGGCACACTAGAGTAGATCATGGTAAAGTTGGGGAATGTATACTGTAGTAATCCAAATATAAGATGTCCCTCCTGAAAACAAACATACATAGCTGTACATAAAAAAGCTTTTTTTTTTTATTACATACCTGTGATCAGTTTTTCACTAATGATTTGTTTCTATTGGAGGTTGGTCTTAATTTCTTCTCTTACACCTTACTACAATTGGCTTTCAGTTTTTACACCTCACAGACCACAACTTTCTGGTGCTGTCTCCCTCTTCACTGTCGTCACCTTCTTCCCTTTTAGTCTCTGTATTCTCAGCTTCCTCTTCAGGCTCAAGATGACAGAAATAATCTTCAGTTCTGTCCATAGAATTTGAAATAAAGCCTTTCTTAAAGCTTTTAGCTACAACTTCTGGGTTTATCCAAGCCCAGTCCGTCTTAATCCAATGACAAAGAAGTGTTTCAGTAGGCTGCTTTATTTTTTCCTGTAGGAGTTAGACTATGATTCCTTGCCAAGAGTCATTCTGTATATAAAGACCTCCACAGTCTTTGAAGGGCTTATTTGCTATTTCATCAAGCACCTGCAGTTGTGATGTCCTTCCTCCTGATGTGACCATAAGATAGGTATTCACTGACAGTGAAAAATACCATCAGCAAAACGTCAGGTGCCCTTTTAATACAGATAGACATCTCCTCTTTTTCTTAATATCACACCTGGTCTCTCACTCCAGACAATATCCGACAAACGCTTCATTGAGTGTGTAGGTAGACATCCACCCTTGATTTTCTTTGGCTCAACAGCTAATAATGATCTTTACGTAACATAGTCACAAACTGCTGGAAAGTGAATGTTGGTAAGGCTGCTATTTTTTGAGCTTTCAGTTTAATGATTTCCTGGGTAACCAGGTGTCTGTCTCTTCTTTTAAGTATGCACAAATTCTATAACTTCGTTAAGTAAAAAGTGTTTTATTTTGAGTCCAGTGAGTGATTTCTACTTTGAGCTAACCCTTAAAAACTTCTGTTTTGTTTTTGCATGTTTGCCTCTACCACACTGTGTTTCTTCCTGGTCTCACAGTTGCTAGTTTTTTCTACATACATTACCATAAGTGTAAGATCTCCATCATAACTTCTAATACTTTTCCATTTTGCTTTCATACCTGTGACCTCCAGATGATCTGCTGTTCAGGGAGAGATGTACAGCTGCCAGAAATCACAAGAAATCTGCTAAACTGTAGTACACCAAACAGATTCCCAAGTGCATGAAGAAAACCAACTGTCATCACTGTGTCATCTCATGCAAACTTTGAGCTGCCTCAGGCATTTTTGTGCTCCTTCATCACTATAAGATCTGCCATGCCAAACAGTCATATTATCTTATCAACCTGGGGGGAGGCGGTAATGACACCCCATGACTTTAAGTTAAACTATGGAGAGTCAGAGAAATTGTCTTGCTTTCAAATAAATATGGTACGTGTGCATATCTGGATATAACGTGCATGTGTCTATTAAACACCCTCGTTGTTTAGGGTAAGTCTAACCACCTAGCATAATTGTTGTAGTCCTTGTCCTCAGTAAAGGCACCAAGCCTCAGCATCATTCCAGATTGGAGCTGGTCTTCATTAGAACTTCTGAGCTCTGTGCGATAAGCTTTTTTAATGCAAGTTTTCCTGTATCAAAGTAAGTGGATATGACTGCAATAGTTTTTTTTTCCTACCTGTGTATCTCTCAAAATCAGAATCTCATAGATTCGCTTTTCTAATCATGCTAAAGCCTAAACTTTCTGCCATGCTGTCAGTCCTTTTTTTTTTTTTTTTTTTTTGGTCATGATCATTTTAGTCAAATATGTTTGAGCATAAAAAGTACCAAGATGTGATACGTGTGGATTATTTTTTATTTTGAGAGATAGCTAACATGTTCAGGCAGCAAGTTTAGTTCAGCATGTGTTTAGTTCATGTCTTACCAAGTGTAATGATCTTATAAAACGTGGCTTTCTGCAGTTTGAATTGTTTCCTAGTTACATATAAGGTTACTTGGACAACCAGAACTGGTGCAGTTAGTTTTAGATGTGTGTTTTCTTTATAATCTGCTTATGAAAACAGCCAAATATTGTATAACAGTCTTTTTAAATTATTGTTGGGCAGATGTGGGGAATCTTAAACTCATTTGGTGGCAGTTTTAAGTTAAAGATCTGCTATAATACAAATTGAGTCTTTTCATTTTTGTAAATTGCCGTCAATGTAAAAAGGAATTATTTGTGTTCTTGTTTTTCTTAATAAATTGTTTCTTCTGTATTAAAAACTCCTTAAATATAGGTAGATGATTAGGAAAGAACAGTCAAAACAACATCATGTTTTAGTTTTGAAAACTTCCCTTTTGAACTAGCTGGGTTTGGCAGTATTTTCCCCATATGGAACGTGTACCTAGAAGAGATCTCACTCGGCTAGACCATGAGTCCAAAGCAGAATTAATTATTGGTAAGCCATAGCTACAAATGCTTGTTTAACCTGTTCTCAAAAATTTCCAGTGAGAAAGACTCCAAGAAAACTCCCTGGATAATAACATTTTAGTTCAGTTATCTTTGACTTCAAACATTTGGGGCTTTTTCCCCCTCTTACAGTCTAACTTGATCTATAATCTGCTGTTGCAATTTAAGACTACTGTGATTTATCCTATCCCATGTAGACATGGCAAGTAGCATATTCCTTTTCTGTTGGAAGCACCTCTTAGATTTCCAAGGCTATTTTAAGTCTCCAGTTTTCACTTTTGTGAACAGTTTTTTGCAGTCCTTGATTTTAATTTTTTACCTTTTTTTTCCCCCCACTTCTTTTTTGCTTTGTTACTATATCCTTGGAATCTATGGTTTTGAAGTACTTACCTGCAGGGAAGATAACAGTCTAGTAAGAATTCAGTAAGAAGGTGACAACCCATGTAAGACATAGGATTTAAGTACTTTTCCTGTAAAACATACTATTTATCCTTCTGAGTACAAATAGTCCAGTGAAGAGCAGTAGTTCTGAAAAGTGTAACAAATTAAGGTAGTTAAGATGATGACATGTAGATGGAGGGCTTAAAATTAGTAAAACTTCAGAATCTTTACCAAAGCTCACCTTTCTGTGTAAGGTATTGCATATGATATTAAAATCAAGCATTCCACTGAGTTACTGTGGGAGAAAAAAGCTTTCAGTTCGGCAAATAGATAGTTATTTTCATAGTTACCCTGATGTACAATTTTTGCCAAGTTCAAGTTACTTGATGCTTTTACTGAAGTTATTCAGGAAAAAACCTCCTATAAGCAAACTACCATTTCTTTTAAGAAATACTTTTAGCCAAAAGTTAATACTTGCAGGGTATGAAGAGTGGTTATAGTTAGTTTTCCTTCATAATATCTTCTTGCCCATTCAAAGCCTCTCAGGCATTTTGCTTTATCCAGTCCTTCAGCCATTTAAAAAAAAAAAAAATCTGAAGATCTTACTGTAGACTTCACTTTACCCATAATAGTTGGCTGCAAACAATAGCTGCGCATCTATGCTAGCATAATTAAACAGATTAGGTACTTTCTGTACTGCACATATATTCCTGCCTTACCTTTTCCCACAAATCCAAACTTTTTTTCCCCCACTTTTGAATAATGTATATCAACAATGTCTAGATTGCTTTCTAAACCTATAATTACTGAAGATTCACTGTTCAAAAACCATTAAATACTCACTATGGAAAACATCTTCAGTTTTGTGCAGGACTGTACAAAGAATATATATTTTTGTGAATATCAGTGTTCAGTAAGGCATGTCATTTTATCAAAACATCCACATTGTGTGTCTCAGTTTCTTGATAAGGAAGTTATATCTGTTTGAATGTTCAGTCCATTTTCTGTCTCTCGAGTTTTTTTAATTATTTTGATAGAGAATGAATACCTCATAAACCACAGATCTTGAGGGAAGGCACCGAAAAAAAAAAAAGTGCTCGTCTGCTCTTCTGGGGAATCTTTGCTTCCATTGTGACTAAGGATCAGGGAGTTTCATCTGGCCTTTTCCATTTACTCTGCCATTTAAATGTCATAGTATTTTTTTACTCTAGTCTTTATGCAGACAGACTATATATTGTAGGTGGTTTCTACGTAAGACTTCCCTAAATTAGGGATCAAACTTGAACTGTTAGGAGACATCAACATATTGTTTCTTCAGTGTGATATATTACCTAAACTGACACACAAGTCAAACTATTTCAAATTCATGTATGTATGGAGCATATCTTCAAGAAATAGTGCTCCAGGCATTGATGTATATCTATCAAGAAATTTTTGTTAGCGTCATTTCTCAAGGCCTCCGTATAAATCCTTGAGCAGTTGTAGTACAGTGTGTATAATGCTTTAGTTTTCATGAGGTAAACTAGCATGACATTCTTATGCCATCAGCTTCTCTAAAATCATGTACAGAAACTTGCAAATTTAAGTTTAAACAACAGGTAAACAATATGACTTGAAACTATCTTTTGAAACAGTATTTCCCATTTTATTAGGTCTGTGCTTTTGCATATGTTAAGTTCTTAATGTCTTACATTTTAAGTGTGCTGGTGTTTTTTCTAAGGTGTGGTGTAGTTTTTATATTTGTCTTTCTAAATATGCGTTAAAGACAGCTCCATGGTATTTTTTCTGGGATATTTAATCTCTAAGGATGAACTGCGCTGCTTTAATTTGGAAAAAGTTAATCTAATAACACCTAGTACTTGGCAGAACAAAGACATTCAGAAAGAAGGTATATGTAACATCAAAAAGGCAACAGAACATTATACAATTATTGTCTGAAAATAGGCCTGATCCAATAGGAAATTGGACTAAACTTGTAAAAACCCATGCCTGTAGTTTTTGGTAAGAATAGTTTCTTTTCCATCTTCTTTTCTGTAACTGTTGTACAGTCTTCCAGTATGTAATATTTCTGGCTTCATGATTCCCTGTATGAAGCTGAAGTCAATTAATCTTCCATCAGAGAATCGGGAAAATCCTGTGCTATCTGCTGTAGTTCTCACTTGATTATTTCTTAGGTATTCTGAGCTAGTCACACAATTATTTGTCCTTACAGGGACTTGCATAACATGGACAACTTCTGCCAAGGCTCTGTCCAGCTTCAGTTACTGACCTCTCATGTTCATGCTCTCCAAACTGCTGGACAGATGCATTTTTTTGCTTTGAGAAACTTCTCCCTGGCATAAAATTCTTTAGGATAAAGACCAGTCTTTATTTTGTAACTCTCTCTTGTCTTTTGGGTTGAATATAGCAGTTACCTTAAGGATTTTCATTTAAGCTGACAGCGAATATAGTGTTGCTTTCTCAGGCTCCTGTATATCATAAAGAACAGAATTTGGTAGGACTCCTTTTGTCTTCTGTTATTCAAAATGATGGAGAGAATTGATACCAGTGAGTAGATAAATCCTGTTTGATATTTACATATCTAATACACTGAATACTGTTTTGATGAATCAGTTAAGTTCATTCAGTGATCAGGCATTAAATCAAATTATGAGTAAGGAGTTTCTCAGTCTTGTGATTCCTACTTGTCTCAGGAGCTTGTGAGAATATACTTTTTTATAAGAGAATGAACACAAGGGTGAGGACAAGAAGAGATTAAATGTTCAGAATCACAAAACACATAATCTGAACTTCATTTTAACTTTAAACATTGGAGGGTAGTCCTTATGAAGGGAATAGCTAGGATAAAAAGTAACTTCTGATGACGAATCCATAATAGTGAAGATAATAAAACTTGAATATCGCAATTCTACAGACTGGGAATTTGCATAATGTTGTAGTTGACACTGGCATGGCAATTGAGCCCTGCTTTTGGATACCATGGATACTTCATGAACCACATCAGTGTGATGGCAGGAGCTCCCAGTTCTGCCCAGGGTTGCTAACATATTCAGGAGGAAGGCTCCTCTCCTTCCTCGTACATGGACACTGTGGCAGTATCTTGATACTGGTATTAATGGTTAGTTATTAGACTGTGTGAATCAGGTAGATGTTGCCTTGTTCTTTCACAGGAAACGGAGATCAGATGGAAGCTTAAAATGGCAATTAAGTAATCTTTCTACTGAGGAAGGAGATTATCAATTTAAGTTCTCATCAGAATTAAAAAGGTTTGTATGAGGGGAGAAGTTAACATTCTGCTGATAAAGACAGCTAATACAAAAATGTAACACAGATGAACTACAGAAATATTTGTAATGTCTCATTTCACTTGACTGAGAGAGCAGATTCAAGTCACCTATACTGCAGGAAATGCACATATTTTCAGAATAGACACAGTTATTTCTGGCTATCTTCCTGTTTTTAATCTCCCCATATGCCAGTCTGATAATTAAAAGAATAGGTAAATAAGATTTCCTGGCAGTGGATAAAAGTTTACTGTAATGAACATCCCACCACATTCCTGAAATGCCTGTTTAATAGCCAACTGCTGAATATTGTTTTTAACTAAACAGACTAAAATATGAAGGTTGGGATGACAACATTAAATTGAGACCTGAATGAAAGCCTGAATAGAAAGAAATGTAGCCTATGACAAGTTCACTTCTTATGTAAAGATGCAAGAGAGAAACCAAATACTACTGACAAGATCAGAAAGAGCATGTGGAATGCAAAATGTTGAAAGATGAAAGGCAAGTCTAAAGAAGGATAATTTCTACTACTATATATGACAAAGCATGAGGTTTAATGAAGTTATTTCCTGGTATTTTAAATAATTCACTTGTTTTAAAACAATGTAAGCAGAGACTGTTCACTTCCTAGGTTTTTATAGTTCTTTTTCTAAAACTAGCTGGGTTTTGAATTTTAATAGTGACCAAAGAATAATGGGAGGAATAGCACCAAGGTAATTTCTCTTTTGTTTTGCCTCTTTCAATTTAATAATTAGCAATCTGGGCTCATGCGGTATGTTCAGCATGCCCAGGTGAAAAACATAGAAATTGCTGGCACCTTCTGACATACATTTGGGGAGCGAAACATCTACCAGTTAACAGAAGGTTGTACATTTGGTAATTAACTTTCCAGAGTCAGTCATCTCACTTCCTTGCTGCGTTTTTTGTGATATTTTCTTAGTGACAGTAGATGACATAATTGCTACTCTGAGAGTTGTAGCAGAGCCCCACAGCTTTTCCTCTATTTATGCTTCTGGATCTGCTGAGGTGCTTTTTTTGTTGTTGTTTTTAAACCTTCCTCCAGTGTAGACTCAGCCTTAGAAATGTAAATGTATTTTTTGTCGGCATACTTACATCTGTCTCAGTTTTGTATTTGTAAATATGGGTGGTGGTACGTCCCTGCTATTCAAAGTTAAATGTGTTAGAAGAGAAACTTGGATTTTTTTGTTGTTGTTAATTTACCTGCCTAGTGAAGTAGAAATACTTGGATAAAAGGCATGGTTAACTTTTTTATGTTTGTGTGCTGAAGACTCAGGGTGCTAATGTCCTTACAAACTGAATTGTAACAATAGTTAAAAAATCTTCAAAAAATTAATCTTAAGGGTGAGTTTCTTTATGTTGCTGATCATCATTACATGGATTCTTCCCACAGTTAGTCTTAACTGTCTTTACTGGAGACATGCAACCACGAGAGTGAGTTATAGTCAAGTGGTTGTAAAGAACCATCAGCGTCATTAACACTTTAGGTGGTGTAAATAAATGTAGGGAAGGAAGGGGTGAGTTCAAATAATCAATGCACTCTTACATTTTCAGAAGCATTTAAATCTGTTTACTTATTACATATTCATGATAACTAGAGCTGCAGTAAGATTTATTCAAAAAAAAAAAAATATCCGTGAAGACCTAAGTAGATGTGGTTATTTGGGGAGAATCTTTTTAGGCAAGAGTCAAAAAGTAGGTAATGATAATTCTTATTAACTTTCTATCTTTCCTCAATTTCTGTGTTTTGTAATTTTTCTGGAATGATGTTCAAGAAACTTATTTTGCATAATAAACTACATATAGTGCACATATCGGTACACTATATAAACTACTATGTAGATGTATGAATGTGTAGGGATTGAACAAACTGAGAAAATTAATCATTCATTGCAGAGTAGTTGATCACCTTTAATGGATTTCAAATGTATTCTCATTCTTTAAACCAAAATTATTTCGAAGTTTGTATCAGTTCTTTGTTACCTTCTCCATGTGTGTGTATTTCTCTGAACTTATTTACTGTTGTCTCTGAAAATCTCCAGGAGGATAGCTTTCCTTGAGTATCAATATACACGAGTTACTGCACGGTAAATGTCTAAGACTTGATTTCTTGCTGGTTTTGTGCATCTCCTTTTTCCTTTCTGGTGAGGCTTGAGCATAATACTTAGATCTGTATCTTTATATTTTTGCAGTTTTGCTGCAAATTGTGCAGTTATAATTCAGCTTATTCTTTGTGTTATGGTTTGATAGACAACATTTGAGATCTACATGGTTGTTCTGAAAAGTCAGGATAAAAAAAATGAAGAGGATGGTGAGAGGTGAATGTTTATTTGAAAGAAAAATGAGGCTTGTAGATGAGTAGAATTTTGCAACGCTGTTTTGCAGATTACCTTTATAACTGTTCAGGAAACTAGTACTTGAAAGTATTTGAGCTAGCGTTTTTTTGGTTTAGATAATACCTAAACACATTCATTCTTAATAAGCAATGTTTATCTGTACCAGAGAGTGCATACCTAGGTATCTGGGTACTGAAGATACCAATAATAAAAATCAGTGTCATCATGTAGATTGTACTTCACTCTGAGTACAGGACAGACCGTGGTTTGTTTTCTTTTTTTTTTTTCCTGTGGAACGAGAAACACTAATAGAGACAAGAGTACAAAAACATACATGCTGATACACTATAACAAGACTACTTTTATTGTTCTGAATACTTCAGTAGATGAACAAGAAGTGAATGGTTGAAAGAACAGTTTTCAGATAATGTAACATATTCATAGAAGATATATGTGAACCAAATTAGTGAGTGCCTATACATTAACACTCTGGGTCAAACAAGGAGTTTGCTTTGAAACTGATCTTCTGATCATCCCTGCTTACCACACTTTGCTTTACATTGTGAAGGGCCTTTGAGTGTGAAAATTGAATGCATTTTGGGTGAAACTAAACCATAAGCTGTGCTTCAGAAGCAATTGCAGGCAGTCTGTTTCATACACTAATAGGTATCCAGTTAACAGAACCAGCTGAAAGCTAGTCCAAAATAAGATCTCCTGTGGTGGATACACTGGGGACCTGGGTTCTCAGCACCAGCTTTTCTGCTGTGTGTATCTGCTCCTTCAGCAGTGCATTGCAGTGAAGTGCTATAGTCGTGAGCTTTTTGTGGACCAGCACTTAACTGCATACTCAAATTTTGGTTTTGACCTTCATCTCTAAATGAGTCTGTCGTGACTTGGACTCACTAATCTTGACTTGACTTTCCTTTGCGTTCAACTACAGGATAGAGAAGCCAATGGTGTTAGGATGTGGGTGTTGAGTGTAAAAGCAGCTGGAGTTTTCTGTTTTGAAGTAAAATGAAAAAACAGTGAAGAAGATTGGAACTGCAGCCTATCAGTGGAGAAGAGGAGTAGTAATGGGAAAAAAAAAATTGGATAGCTCCACACCATGCCTGTAGAAACTGAGAATGAAAACAATTGCTTAAATACAATCTTGTAGTAAGTGATGGAATTTAGAGTCTGGCTTGACTCTTCCCTTCTGGGCACAAGTCAATATCTCCATTGGAATTAAAGCAACATCAGCTGACTCTTCAGCCAAAGGCATCTTGGCTTTCTAGAGCTGTGCTTTGCTTAACAGCTTTATTGTGAAACAATTCAGAAGGCACATTCAAATAAAAGTAGCATATCAACAACTTAAATCTTGGAAGGTTTTAAAAACTAAAATTGAGTAAAACTTGAGATTGGTGTTCTTTGATCATAACCATAATTTAAATAGTACTTGTACACTAGAAAATATAATCATATTTATTATGTCATCCTTTGTTTTGTAAATGCAATCTCATGTTCTGTACCTGCTGAAGTTTTGCTGTTTGATTCTGGAGTGTTGTATTGTAATAACAAACATGTAAGAGCTAATAGTCTCGCAGCACTTGTCTAGCTACAAAATCGAGGTAATGGTGCTAACTGAATCAGTTAACTAGTATCGGTTTTAATTTGCCTAATTAAACTGCTTTGGAAAGGAATTAGAAGTACAATGATGTGTTGACTTGTTACAAAGTGACCTCTTCATGCACAGTTCTAAATAAATAGAAGCTGATTTTGTTGACTTGTATTGATATGACGTGATTCTTTATATTGGTATATCTGTGAGGGCAGCAATATTTCAGATGGCACTGTTCTGTCTGATGCTTGTTGTGGACAGATTTGAAGTATCTGTGCTTTTCTATGTAAGTTTTATTCTAGTCTAAAAATCAGTTTGCCTGTAGAGCATCCCAACTGAAAAACCAAAATGGAAACAGGTCATTTATGTTTGAGGTTCTTTGTTGGAGGCAAAGGTGAAAAGGAAATAAAAATGGATTATGATAAAAGTGATAGAGCAAAATGTCTTGGTTAGAGGGTTGTCATACCACAGAGAAAGGAATAGATACTAATCTTGCGTCCAGTTCTGGGCTCCCCAGTTCAAGAAGGACAGGGATCTGCTGGAGAGGGTCCAGCAAAGGGCTACAAAGATGATTAGGGCATTGGAACATCTTTCATATGAGGAGAGGCTGAGGGATTTGGGTCTCTTTAGTCTGGAGAAAAGAAGATTGAGGGGGGATTTTGTTAATGCTTTCAAATACTTGAAGGGAGGATGCCAGGGGGATGGGAGCAGTCTTTTTTCAGTGGTGCCCATTGATGGGACGAGGGGTAATGGGCACAAGCTTGAACATAGGAAGGTCCATCTTAACATGAGGAGGAACTTCTTTACTTTGAGGGTGGTGGAGCACTGGAACAGGCTGCCCAGAGAGGTGGTGGAGTCTCCCACTCTGGAGACATTCAAAACCCGCCTGGACGCTGTCCTGTGCAACCTGTTGTAGGTGACCCTGCTCTGGCGGGGGGGTTGGACTAGATGATCTCCAGAGGTCCCTTCCAACCCTGACCATTCTGTGATTCTGTGATTCTCTTCCTTGCCCCCTTTGCTTTTTAAAATGGGCAGCAGGTATGATGAGGTCCATACTGTGTATAAACATTTACCTTACTCTTTTTAAATACTTTGAAAACCATCTGTCATAACATTTGTTTCTAATGCCTTAAATAATGAAGTCTTATGGGAAATCTGAGGTAGACATGGTTTAAATTAGTAAGATGTTTTTTAACATTCAGAACTAGTTAAAGAACTATTCACTTTTTTACTTGAATATTCTATTCAATTGACATCTTAGTTGGGTAGTGTGTCCTTGTACAATGCGGACATATGTGCTGGTTTTATCCCATCTACTTCTTAGCTGCCTCTAGCCTTCTCCAATTGAAGTGTCTTTCATGGGAATCTTAACAACTTTTTTCTTAAAAAAGAAAAGTTACAGCACTTATCAAAACTCCTGCTTTTTATGTGATGAAAGGCTTGTTCTCCATCTTCTGGTAAAATACTGAACAATAAGGAGGAGAGAAAGCAGATCACAAAAAAAAAAAAAAAGTCTTCAGCTCTAGGAGCTGTAGATCATCAAGGCTGAGAATATGCTATTTTAACACCTGTAAAGGTTGTTTTGGTGTCCCTTTAGGGTACAGCTTTGCTGTCTGACTTCACAAAGAGATCACCTGCATTGGTACTAAAGCCTCTTGACTCCAGAGATGTCTAAACTGGGATATCTTAACATATTTTTAGTATCCCAACTACTTCATTAAAAAGAAAACATGTTATAAGGCAGTTCTCAACCAGTCAGTCCATTCTCCGCATGGTACAGAAGAGGGGCATCACAGACAATGCTGGTGCATTTGCTGAATCAAATTCTGATGGTCTGGAAATACTTCTTGAAACTTCTTGAACCAACACCTTTTTAGATGCTGTGGGACTTTGAAGACATGACTGCCCAGTCCATCTTCTTTTGCTCAACAGTAGCGCCTACTATCATCCTCGTTGTCTTCTAATTTACAGCAGGTTCTTGGGGCAGGGATGGTTTCAGCATTGCAACCAGGACTAATGCTCCACTTTTGTAGGTGAACAGATCTTTCCTTTCAGTTTTTTTATTTTACCAGTTCAGTTCCATGACTTTTTCATTTGATTCCATAATGATACTGGCACAGGGCTTGAGTTGCACAGAAGGGTTGAGGCTGTAAGTCCAGTTTAGTTTGTGAACTATCATAAGTTGCACATTAAAAGTAGACTGTTATCAGCTTTCCAGGAATTTGAACAATGCTGTTTTCATCACGTGCTCAGTTCTTTAATGTTTGCAGCAGCCAGTGAGATTATGCTTCAGGCTAACAGAGTTTTACTCTGAAAAACACAGCCCTCAAAAATGAACTTCATTTGAATGACATGGATGTCTAGCTCCAGCCGAAGAATCAGCATATTAGCTATGTTTCCCAGGAAAAAAAAAACTTTTTATTCCCCTGTTGTTAAGTCAGAAGACATCACCATCATGACTGTATACCTAGCTACTTGATCAAGAACGCGGATCAAGTCGTCGTGTTCCTCATGTTTCATGTCTTAGGATTCAGGGGCTTTGCTGTGAACTAAGCTGTCTTGCCATTTGTAGCACTTGATTACTCTCCAGTACCCATGATGTGTTGCTGTTTAGGGGCTTGTCATCTCTGCGTGCAAGTCAAGAAATTCCTTCCTGCCTATCCTAAAAAGAATAGAGAACATTTCATCCTGTTATCTTTATTCCTGGAAAGCAGTATCTTAGACAGTGGACATCCAAAGTATTTTGACTCCTTTGATAAAGGTGTTTTATTTCTCACCGTATTGTTCTGTCCCTGATCTGAGGAATTAATTGAATTGGTTTATGTATAATAGCTTTATTTTCATATCACAGTTTGAAATAGTCTAACCCACTGATCTGTGAAATACTTCTTGTTTATAAGTATTTCCAGTAGATATTTCACTAGTGAATCTATCAGTATTTAAAAGCACCAATTATTAATTTTTTTAAAGAAATGTGCTCATCTCAGATATCTCAAGCAACCATATAGACCTGTATATTCATGAAATGGTTTTTGAAGCTTCTGTGTCTGATGGCCTAGCTAACCAAAATTATACTGAGATCTCAGAATATTTAGGTGTCCCTAGTATCGGGACGTGTTCACTCCCTTAGTGTGAATGGGTCTAGAAGAACTGTGCTTCTGTCTTGGAGTGCTGCACGTCCGAGATGCCTCAGTATTTCTCCTTTAAGGTACTGGTCCCAAATGCAAGAGCTTTCAGTAAGCATATTTATGGCATAGATGCAAGCGGTGGAAACTCTTCAAGTTTGAGCATAGAGTTGTGTCTGTGTGTGTTCCAGTACTGATGAACAGTAACTCTTGCAGAACCATGGATGCTGCAAAAACTTTACCAATTTAACAAATATCGTATAATTGTAGCATATGATGTTTCATGGTGCTCTTAACTCCCCTGGGAAAGGAAAGTTAACAGCAGTTTAAAATCTTGTTCTGTTTTCTTTTTAGTAATAGTTAAACATAAGCAATTAGTTGCAAATCATGACTGCCATACCTAAGAGGTCAACAATGTGAAGTGTATGCATAGAAAGTACCATTTCAGGAAGAAGGAGATAGGTGTTAGTTTTGGAAGTGAAAACTGACTTGAGATTACAGACCCTTGGAGTTAGGAGGTCTTTAATCTTACTAATTGGGCTATTTATGTAACTGAATAGTAGGCAGCTGCCTTGTTGGAGAAGGAATACAGTAGAGAGAAATTATCTAGGTCTACTAGTCAGACTCTTAAATCCTGATGTTCAGTTAGTGATTGTCTGCAAGGTGTGGAGATAAATGAAAAAGGGAACAAAATGAAATACACATTCATGAAAGGGGAAAAAATATTTTTTGCAAGAGATAAAGTAAATCTCATTTGTCTGAGCTTCAGTAGAATTACTTTTAAAGTGTCAAAAGCAGAAAGATGGAAGTCCAAGAATGAGGACATACATAGGGTACTCAATATTGGGACACAGTGGCCGACATGTCCATTTTGATTTCGGTTGCAGTTTTGGTAACAGTCTTGTAGCTTACTTTCAGGACTACATTTCAATTATGTAATACAAAAGAGAGGGTTGTGCTGATAATACAAAATTGGGAGGTATCATCTGTTTTGCTTTCCTCGCAGGTCAGTATGGCTGCATTGTCAGTGTTCTTTGCATTCAGCGGCCATCAGTTAGCATAGGAAGACTCTCTCAATAAGCACCATAAGCATTTTCATATTCTTACAGCTGCAATGTCTGGCTTTGCCAAGTTCACCTGGTTCATTGTTGCACACTTTAGTAATGTGGACATTGACAAGCAGGATGTATCTTAAATTATTATTGTGCATTACATTCTTAAAATACAGTTGTGTATATTTGAAAGGTAGTTCTTGCTCATCTGAAGTATTGCAGAAGAAATTTGAGGACGTGAGAGCTGAAATAATTGCAAGCAGACAGTAACGTGGAGCTTTTAAAGGTTGCAGTATTAAAGTTTCCGCTCTCTTTTTGCACTGTTCATTAGCTGACCACAGGTGATAGATTTCATGACCTGAAGGAAATAAATACATACAGCCTTGTGTTTCCCCAGTTTACATGGAAAAAGAAAACTAGACAGATGATGAGTAGCGTTTGAGCATTACTTCTGTGGAGGAAACAATCATGGTACTACAAATTCTACTCTCTTTTACTTTTGTTTTGTATTTTTAAAAGGCAATGTCTGGCAACGGATCTGAGTTTATAACAACATCTAATGTAGAAGACAGCTGTTTCCAAATAATGTCTATTTAAATCATATCAATTTGAATATCTCAATCTCCTTGTCTTGTAGTCAGATAATAGTATCTCCACAGTAAGGTGATTTATTCCTTCAAATAAAAGATATCCCTGTCTTTCAGGATACAAACTGACCATTTACTTATTTCTGTGTGATGTGTGTATCTCTGGCATTACAAGCTAAATTAGGAGAATTGTCTGCTTTTCTCAGTGTCTGAAAACTTACATAGGATTTTGACAAGAAACATCTTTTCACACACTTTTTAGAAAAGGAAAAATAAAGACTTTGGCAGTTGGTGTTTTTGAACTAACTCTTTGGCAAGAATAATTATTTGAGATTTTTCCCATAGCAGTCTAGTAAACTCCAAGTCTTAGACAAACTTTAGACATTCAAATACAGAAAGAAATCATGGATATATCTCTTACCATGCTTTTTAATTTCTCTCCCCTAGATTATAATCTTCTAGGGAGGAAAAAAATACCAAAGACAAATCTTATGTATTGTCTCGCTAAATCGAGAATAATGAAAATTTTATCAGAACTCTTTGAATGTAGCAGGCTTCATACAATATTGATTTGAAGACTGAGAAATAAAGCAGGTACAGACTGTACAAAACCAGAGAAGGGACCTGTCTATAGCAAGGAGAGTAGCTCCGTGGGGCTTGTATCTAGTCTTGTTGCTTTGCAAATGATGCCTGAGTGAGTTGCTCCGCATAGGGTGCACTTTCTACAGGACCACAAGCAACGGTCACTTGTCTTCAGCTAAGCTGTTTGGTAACATACTGAGGTTGCCAAAGAATAGTGAAGTGAATTATAAAATGAATTCTGCAGACTCTTAAGAAAGCAAAGAGGTGAATTTTAGCTTTATACCAGTGAAATTCTTGGTAGTTTAATTACTAGTCATATTCAATTCATAAATCATTAATTAAATGTATATAAAACATCTGTGGCCAGTTCTTAATTTTCATACTGTTTTAGAGGTAATTCTGGTTGGTCATTTCAAAAAGTGCATTAGACAAAATGGATCTGAGCTGCATGTTTTGCAAGTATTAGCATATAGGAGATAAAATCAGGTAACACAGAAGCAGTACACATACTATGCAAGGCATTCATCATGAAAGTCGCTGCTTGTATTAGAGTTGTTCAAAGAAACCGAATAAATCTGCTTGTGTTGTCCTACTGATTTCATGCAGTAGTTTAAGAGTCTTAACAATGTTTTCCTGAAAAGAAATAATTCTGCTTGCTTTGTGCTGGCACAAGCACTTGAGTCTACACTCTGAATATATTTGGGGAGCTGATAGGAATTACAACTTGTTTCTTGCCAATTAAGGATTAGCTCTGGTCATGGATTTTCTCAAGGTCCTAATAGCCCTTACTTCATAAATGTTAGTCAAAAGATGAGAAAAAGCAAACATTAGGAAAACGACTGCAGAGTAACAAGTGGAGCTACTAGTAAGCAGAGAATCACACCTTTAAACTGTCAGTAGCATCAGTAATGCTGAAAAAAAGAAAATACCACACTCTTTATGGGAATTTGATTTAGACTTTTTTATCGGGGAAGATGTAATTCAGTGTTTTGGACTGCTACAACCCATAGGAGAGTGGTATAAGCCATTTTTCTGATGAGAAGCACTGGATAAAATCCTTTTAACTTTACTTTCAGTCATTGTTCTTTAAAGGATATTAAAAACTTGCACTGCAAAGAGAAATTGAAAAAGCTGTTCCTTCTCAGTTTGTGTAAATCTGTGCAAATCTGTTCTTTCCCCCATGCAGTTGTATGTGGAACAATAAAAGAATGAAGGTGTTGCCATACCCTTAAATTGGAGGAGACAGAAAAATGGGGCAGTGAGTTGGGGTCGTCTCTACCCTGTGTATCTTGGACTGTTGTGGGAGCTGGCAATGGTCTTGGTTTTGGTTGTGTTTTTTTCCCCCAGTGTTGGAAACTGTAAGCAGTAAAGACTGTGATTTAAATGATCTATATGCTGTGCTGCTGCTTCCAGCTACTTCTCAAGTTTTCAGTTTTGAAATCGTGATGACACCTTATAACAAGAGAGAGGCAATGAAGTCATTGAATTCACAGTACTGCCTCAAGAATCTTGATCAGAACTGGTGTTTTGGGGAGGGCAGGCTGTATGCCATTTGAAGAATTGAGTATCGTTATATCAGCTAACACCAGTAAAAAAAATAACCCCAGAGCTAGAAATGGTTTTCTTTTAAATGAAAGCCAAGATATCTGTGGGCTGTAGGTCTGTGGATCAGGCTCCAGGGTTAATTTTCTGGCCTGGCTCAGTGTACTGGGACCTGGTTTTGCATATATTTTTGTGCACATGTATGTACGGGAGAATGTTGATGTCATCTTAAGCACAAAATTAGTTCTTTTCTACTAACTGATACCGGTGTCTTGATAAATACCTCTTTCAGAGATATTCTGTGTTTTATGTAATCATAAGCTTTTATTTAAAGTCTAGATCTTCAAGAAAATACAAGCAGTGACAAAATAAATATTTTCACAAGCTGCTAATTCTTAAAGCGTGTTTTATAATAAATTACAAGTGCTGTGACAATAGATTTTACATGAAGTTGGGAATATATCAGGATATCAAAAGTCTGGGGTTTGATTTAGACAATCAACCAAAACTTTTTGTTCAACTGTACAGTGTTATGATGTCACAAACTAAATACTAAATAGTCACATTTTAAACTAATATCTACCTTATGTTCTTGCAGTTGCCAGCAGTGTGATGTAAATAATCAAAACTCCTTTAACTTTTGTGTGGTGCTAGTATGTATTAATCCTGGAAGATCTTTCCTGTAGTGCACTACTTGCTGGTCACATTGACAGCTGGAAAAATGTTGGGGTGTTTTATTTAAAAATTGCAGATGAGTTTTGATTCCAGGCAGGTTGAAGTGAAAGCTTGTGAACCTGGCTTAGGTGCTTCATGGATACACTCAGTATTTAACTGTGTTTGGATGAGAATAAAGACAATGTCAAAACTTAAAAAGAAAAAGTGTCACTGAACACCTTAGGGTGTCACACTCTCCTTAATAACTATTTTTATAATTATGTCATATTATTTAGCTTAGCTAGTTAGATAATATGTGGATTTGAGGGTTCATGTTGTTTAAGAGTATAGGTGTTAACCATCATATTCTGTGGTTGGTGTCTATGGGTTTACACACACGATATATGTGAAGTCTTGCCTCTTTTGGGGGGGGGCAGGGGCACCAAAGGGCGGGGATTTAAATTACCTTACTTTCTGCTGCACTGAGGGGAAACACAACAGTCTTATCCGAGAAAGGAGTATTGGCATAGCTACTCTAATATGAAGCACGATGTTTTGTTTGTATTCATGTAATGGTTTGGCAATAATTCCCGTGCATACTAAGTAGCACAACTCCAGAACGTATCAAATTTGATAGGAGTCCATGAGAGAGGTTATAACTTGTAAATTCTGTTGTGCTATTGTAAATGCTTTATTCTTATTATCCCCACCATCAGTAAACATCTCAAGACATCTCTTTCATCCACCAAAAAAGTATACACTTTTTCAAATTATGTAAATTATTCCCAGTTTGGTTTGGCTTATTCCACTACTGCTGAACTTAAACTTCTTATACACCATAGAGTATACTTTTTGCTTTATAAAATTTTCAGATGCCACGAAGCTGAGTTTTGAACTGTACTCACATGGTATGCTAGCCAAAAATGTTCACCATGTGAGTGAGCCAATGTGGTTGTCTTTGGTTTTTCAGAGTAATTGATAAAGTGGAATTTAGAACAGGAGTAGTTTTCTTACAGAGGAACCATAAGACTCAAGTAGGTCTTTCTGAATTGTTAAAGAAATACTTTACAGTAAAGTTAAGCCTTAAAGCTGCCATCTCTGAAACTATGTTAATTTCTTAAATTTAATTATACCCGCTTTGGTTATGTAGCTTATTTGTCCAATCTGTTTTTCAGGTAACAAAAAAAAATTGCTTGGTTTGGGAACAACAAAATTATAATCCCAAAGCAAGAAAAATGTAACAAAAGGAAATTTGTCTTGATATGATAGCCTGTGTGTGTATTTGCATATGTGAATTACATATATATTTATTTAAGACAGAGGAACTTCTTTACTGTTGAAGTGTTGCTAGAGGTTATGCTCCCTGCCCCATCCAGTTCAGTATTTGTGTATGTGAAAGAGACTTCACCTAGTCTTGTGTTTTCTAGGTGATTTGCTGAGGTGAAGTGTTCCAGAGTCATTGCTCAGACTGATACATCTTCCATCATCGCTACTGGCAATCTTTGTTGACAGTCAGTTCTTGGCATTTTCCACTAACAAACCTCATGCAGATGGGCTTTCTACCCAGGGGTGGAATCTAACGGACCTTGACTGCACACTCACGGTTGCAGCATGCTGCCTGGTGAGATTGTGCACAAGCTGTTCTTAAATACCTATTTAATGTAGGTGTTCTTTGTATATGAGTCTCGTGGCTGACTGCCTCCAGTTTGCAGGTAGTCAGCCTCCTGTTCAAAATGTTTCTTGTTCATAATCTCCATACAGACCCATTATGGCTGCATGTTATTCCTGACATAGCATATTAAACCACATTACTGAGATAGACCTAATATACCATGCTGCAGTCCATACTTTGGGGTTGTTGACATTCCAAAGCATTTAGCAGAGTTTAGTAAGCAATGTCAGCTTCTTTTCTCCTGATCTTGTCTTCTGATGTCTTTGTTCTGGATCAAGTTATGGTATATGTCTTCCTCCGTTCAGTCTCTTTAATCTTAAGCATCCAACTCTAAACCAGTCCAGAGTAGTCAGCAGAACCTGATTTGACTGAAGTAGTTACAGTGTCAGGCTCGTTACGGCATACAGCATCTCTCTGCATCTTCCTCTATATGATGATACCAAACTCAGGATCCCCAATTCATTTTCATTTGCTTATAATCCATCTAGTGGGACAAGCTGCGAATGGCTCTGGTCATTAGAGCGTCCCTGCCTTCTTCACAGGGGAGAATCTTAAGCCAAGGAAAAGGTTCTTAAACCATGTGCATAGTTGATATGGGAGACCTGCTTCACTGATTTTCTTATGTTTTCCCATTTGAATAAAGCTTGCTCTGTTTTCTTGAATCGGATCCTTTGATGGTTCCTGTAAAAACAGCTGCTCTTCTAGATCAGTTGGTTATTGACAGGTACTGGAGGAGTGGGTGGTGGGGTTGTGCCAGCCGAAAGGGAGCCCTGCCTTTGTGGGAATGTGCTCCATGTGAACATGAAGTGGCAGAGCGATCCCACTGAGAAGTGCTGTCACTCCTGAACTTGGCTATTCATGTGAAGCTCGGTCATCACTTACAAACCTCTGCAGAAGTTGACTTCATGGAGGACATTCTTGCAGCCACTCTTTGTGTGCAGCTCCTAAAAGCTCATCTCCGACTATCTTGATTGTATCAAGCTTGTTACTTGGACTCTTCTCCTGTGTGGATGTGCTTGAAGAAAGTCACTGAAATAGAGGTTTTGCTAGTTACTGGAGTAGTTTGAGAGGTGCAGCTTACCTGTGAGACCACTGTCTGTCCCTTTGCCTGCCTCTTAGTCCATTGGGCTGAGGGAATGGAAATGGCAGTCTGAGGCACATTCTAACGTATTTAAGTAAGCTTGCCCTTATCCAGATACCTACGGGCGTGAGAATCTGATCTTAAGAGCTGAAGAAACGTGTACATGGGGGCTGTACATGTGAAACGCTTGTTAATAGTAAATAATGCCTTCTTGTAGTATGAAACATATTTTAATACAGCTTTGGTATTGTAGGGCCAGTTTTAGCAAAGAAGATTGCTCAGTATAATTTCTGAAAGTAGAAAAGCATCCTCCGGTGGGTGCATTGCTACTGCAATATTCCCATAAGGGTTCTGATAAAAATTGAAAAGGATAAAATGTATCATCTGAATATTACCCATGGCTAAATATTTTCCACAGTTTAAATCACAGATACAATGCTTATTGATTTTTATTGTACAAATTGAGATTATTCCATTTTTGGGGGCATTCTTGAGTGTGTAAGTGGCTGCTGAAATAAAATGCCATTTCAGACTCACAGAGGAACGAAACTTTGCTGCTGTGCTCTGAATACTGTACTTGGCTTGATTAACAAGCATGTCCTGACTAGGGAGATAAATAACTTAATGAGGCCCAGGGCTGGGGGTAAAATTCTTTCTTTTTATGGTTGTAAGCAGAGCACAACAATGATTCATTAAGCAAAGCAGAATGAATTTGATTTTCTTTGTACAGTGACAGTGCTGTATAGTCTGGGGACATCCAGACAAGGAAATCTGTCATACTGACAAATGTTTTCGAAGGGTGTGGTGGGCGCAAGTGCTTAATATAGTTCGTGTAATGGCTTGGAAGTGGCTGATCTATATATATGAGATAAAAATAGCACTATTTAATGCTGAAATTAGTGCCACTGTGTTCTAGTGCAAACTTCTCTGCTTGCTTTGTATGGTGTGTTTGCATCTGTACACCCTGCTTTTAAAGGACAGTATGGGTAGTAATAGTTCACCAACATACCGAATTATTTTTGTTAGGTGGTGGATTCTAAAAAATTGCCAATGTGTTGATTATATCTGCTTTTGATTTGGTTTTGGTTAACTACCACAAAACCTCATACTTTCAAAATTTCAATTTCAAAATTTGTCCTTATTAATCTGGATGTGGACTGGAGTAATGTTGGTTGGGCTTTCATAGGTTCTGCAAGTGCTTTTGTAGCTGTTCACCAGTCCAGTTTTCTGGTGTTAATGAATACATGGTATTTCTGTAAAGTTCCTAATTATCCAGGAGGATTCCAGCTGGGTTCTGTCATAATAGGCCTGCGGTCTTCAGTATCCTCCCTTGTGTGAACTGGATGGAGATACTGCCCAGCTGGAGGATTTTTAGCATGCTGACTACCTTTAAGGTCTCTTTCCCACCCCATTAAACTTGAGGTCTTCTGTTCTGGTTGTTACAGGTCTCCATGGTCGCTTGTCATGGCTCACTTTATGAACCAGTGGCTCTATATTGAGGCCGTTGGTTTCTTCTTTAGATTCTAGATGTTGCTGTCTTTGCAACAGCCGGTGAGAATGCTCTTGATAATTCTTCAGTCATGCTTCTCAGATGACCGATTGCTTAGTTACATCTCCCTGCTTACTTTTCCTTCCTCACCCCTTTCTTTCCTCTTCAGTGTAACTTAACACTTTGATACTTTCAGGATACATAGTATCCTGAAAGCCCTGTCTGGGTAGCTAACTTTGAAGTATCTGTCACTTGCCAAAGCTTGCATTAATCTTGTTGCTTGCTGCAGTCTTCTGAAGAGGACACTAGTAAAGGTAGATGGATTGCATTCAGAATGAGATTTACGTCAAGTCTTTAACAGGTAAACCTAGTGTTTCTAGTATTAAACAGGATTCATGACATCATATATCAGCTTCCTAAATATAAGCTTATCTTAGTGGCAGAAGCTATTTGGCAGATTTATGATCTGCCAAGCTCTACCAGGCAGGCCAGCTCTACCAAGTTTGGACAGTCAGGTGGATAAAACTGAATGGTAGTTTATGCACCCTCTTGCTGCCTTGGTCTGACATGTTGGCTACCACTTGTGCTTTTTTTGTTCGTTGTGGCTGTTTTTTCTTCAGCTTTGCTGTTTTACCACTAGGATCCTTAAACATGTCATCTATAACAAATCAATAACTGAAATCATAGTACATCTGGTTATGAGAGTATTTGGACAGAGGGAGATTTTTTACTGGAGTTTCTTTCAAGATTCTTTGAAGCCAGCTCCTTTGTTCTGATCTGATTATTCTGTTCATTGATCAAAATTGCCAAATGGTACTGAAATAGATGTTTGCTAACATTGTTGGCTTGTTTATCCAGTCCTCCTTTGTTGCTTTCATGCTTCTGCTGTATTTTGCTCGTCCTTGATTTCTGTTCTGTGATCTGTGGTGCTTTTTTGCTGCTGTTAGGAGAGCATCGTATTGGGTATTACAGTAAAAGAGACAACATTCCAGTCAAGTTCAAGGTTCCAATAGGGAGCACTAGATGCTGCAGAAGCATCTGCTGCTGCAACAGGAAGATACAGTACGTAACTTCTTTTAAGGTGACTGTGTATTGAGATTTCCTTTAAAACGAAAATAGGTTTTAATGCAACAGTTTGCCAAAAACTGTGTATTTCTTACCTGTTATGTCCTTGACTGGGATACCTTTGGTCCATGTTCTGGCTGTGGTATAACCCGGCAGTGGCATTGTGTCTGCAAATAACCACATTAAACAGTTTTCTGATTCAGTTTAATATAGTTGACCTTTTTTTTTTTTTTATTGAGAAGGCTTATTTTGGACACTGCCAAATATGAGAATCTTAATAGTACCGCTAGCTATCTCAGTACAGATATTTAATGTAGACAGGCCAATGCTGAATTTAACTCACGCTAAACTTAGTAGAGTTGAAGACAGGTTTAAACCTAGTTTTGTTTTGTCTCATCCTTTAATGTAACTGACTGTCCTTTCCTGAGGAATTAATGTTCGTTTTTCTTTCTTTCTAATACATAAAGCCAGAGACAACTTGCTCAAAGTCTGATTTTATTGTTTGAGTTGCATTATATCCCAGATGTAGCAAGTTCATTAAGATTGTTACTGTTGCATATTAAAAATTAAACAAGATTTTAGTGTTTGTATGTTAAAATGAGTTGAGAACTACTTTGTTCTGTTTTTTGTTCAGGTATGTGGGGAGTTTTGTAGCAGAAGACATTTATTGTCTGTAGGGCTCTGATTTTTTTTTCCTTACCTGAACAAACCTTGTCAGAATTGAACCAATATTGTCAAAATTGTTTTAATTACCAGTGATGTTAATAAAAAGGGGAACTGTGACTTTTGTTAAATGGCCTTGACAGTATGTGCTATGTAAAATGCTTTCACACCGGCAAATCCAATTTCCTTGTGTGATGAAATAGCTGGTTCTGCAGATGAGGGGATAGCAGCAGCTGGCTTTCTGCCTGACATCAGCAAGGCCTTGGGCTTTGGCTCCCATAGTATCCTTATAAACACATCTATGAAATAGTCCACCTATCCAGGCAATATGACAAGGTGGCTGAACCATCGATCTCAGAGACTTGTGCTCAGTAGTACAGTGTCCAGATGACAGCAGTCTACTTGTGGCATCCTATCAAGGCTTGACACTAGAGCAAATACTCTCTAACTTCATTAGTGAACTTTATGAGGGGACAGAGTGCATCCTTAGTGTGTTTGCAGGTGATACCTAATTGATGGGAGCAATCAGATGGGAGATCAGGGACACTATTCAGAGGGACCGCAACAGCCTGGGGGAATGGGCTGACATCCAGTTCAGCTAAGAGCACAAAGCCCTGCCTGTGGGAGGCAGTAGCCCCATGCACCAGTAGAGGCTGGGGAGCAAGCTGGGGACACCAGCCCTGCTGTTCTCCTGAAGAGCCAGCAGTGTGCCCTTGCGGCAGAACACCCTCGGCTGTCCTCACAAGAGTGTGGCCAGCAGGCTGAGGGAGATTAATCCCCTTATTGAGAACCTGCGGGACTGCATCTAGGTACTGGTGGGGGAAAATCCCAATAAATGGTAGTCAGACTCAGAAACAGGTTGCCCACAGAGGCTGTGAAGTCTGTCCTTCAGGATACTCACAGTTCCATCGGACATTGCTACAAACAACTTATTCTAATGGCCCTGATTTGAGTAGGATGTAGGACAACCTAAATTGCTCTCTGTTAGTCTGAGCTTTCTGCCTGTTATGCTCCCCAGGAAGCAAACAGTAAAATTGATCATCTTAATATGACAGGCAGCATGCAACCTGCCATAGTGTAGGAATTAGTTTGCAATCCATTAGGCTGCCCCAGGCTTGAGAGCAGAGATCCAAGTAGGACATGGTTTGGACATTGACATGAGAACCTTACTAGCTACTCCACCGTAATGGGTGTGTGACTCCCTAGTCCCTGACTGAAATGAACGGAAGCCTTTTGTACTTTGGTTGGTGGTGGTTATTCCATCACTGTCATGAGTTTTATTTCTAAACAGTCATTTATAGGTATCCCTGTGGCAAAGTAGGAAAACAACTTTTTTGACTAATGAGTTTTGGGTGTATATATGCTGTCTTTAAAATGTGTAGTTCACATTCCTTTCAGGACCACATAAAAAGCAATATCCTGAAGATGGCAAGAGACAGGAAATGTGAAACAGTTCCTGAAAGTAGACAAATTAAAATGAAGGCTAATACTTTCAAATTTACTTGCTTTAGAAGCTGAACTCTAGAGGTAAACATCTAAAAAATGACTTTTCAGTCCTTAATTATGAATTTCTGAAAGAAAAATTAAGTATGCATGTTCCCAGATATGCTCTTCAGGCTTCTGTATTTGGGAAATATGAATGTAAAATGAAGCGTGTGGTGGAACCATAGAGGGGAAGTGTCAGTCATACCATTTTTATATGATCAGAGGATGATTGTGTGTGGAGTTTAAGTTCCAGTTGTTAAATGAAACAACAATTTTTAAGGAAAAAAGGCATGTTTTGAGAACATGTAATTCATGTTAAGGAGATAGATGTAATCATTAAAAAGGACAATCTACTATTGAGGAGTATAAAAGTAAAAACTTACATTTGTTCATGACTTTTGGGGTTGTTTTTTCCTCTTCCTAAACAGACTTTGCTGGAATATGCAGAAAAGTGGAAAACATCAGAAGACCCTCTGCCCCTGTTAGAGGTGTATACAGTGGCTATCCGAAGTTATGTTAAAGCACGACCTTATCTTACCTCTGAGTGTGAAAATGTAGCCTTTGTGCTTGAACGTTTAGCGCTGTGAGTATGTTTTTCAGTTACTAAAATCAGTCTCTATGGTATTAACTTTTCACTGCCTAAATGCTTTCCCAATCCAGTTAACAATCTAAAGAAATCTAAATAGGTTGGGAAGCACCTTCCTTCCTCATGGTGAATGCTGTATGTGAGAGAGAATATCTTTGGTTGTTGGAAATGGGGCAGTCTTGAGACGGACATCTGATCTGGGATGAGCCAACATCCCTGTCTTGAAACACTTTGCTACTATTGATCTGCATGCAATCTGAAAGTGCATCAGTTTACACAAGCTGTTACAGAGCTTGACTTCAGTGATAAATCCAAATTGTATTTTTTTAATCAGTGTCTTTTAGAACGTTTGCTTTTACAGTTTCTGCAAGAAACTGCAAGAAATTACCCTCTTTTCTTTATATGTTCAAAGAAAGCAAACTGGTTTGGGACTTTAGCATTTCTAACAAATAACTATTTGGATACTAGAATAAAGAATTGTTGATTATGCATCTTAAAAGCAAAAATTTCCTCGAATAATATTCCCACTTGACTTCCAGAAGCTGTATTGAACTTCTACTGTGTCTGCCTCTTGATTTACCTGACAATAAGTGGGAAGAATTCCAGGCTTTTGTACAGGTGAGTTTGCTTCATGAAATGAAGACTTAATAGCTTTTAAGAATGGTTCGGAAACCTAAGGATATTAAGTATGTAGCATATGTGAAGATTTGTTTCCTGGTGACTGATAAAGATCAAGCCCTTCAGCTGGAAATCTTATGTACTCTGCAGTAATTGCTGTCAGTCATATCATTTGTCTGTCATATTTCATGTTGCAGCTGTGAAGAAAAATATTTTCAGATACTTGAAAGAAAGCTCATGTTTTAAAAGATATTTGTCTATTAACACTGTTAGAAATTAAATAATATCATATAAGTAATTCTTTACTATTTATGGTTGTACATTTGAGACTTAGTATGAATGAAAGATCTATCGATACTGCAGGATTGTTAGACCTCCTGCAAGGCACTAGCAGGTTAAGGATTCGAGCTCTGCTTTAAAGGAGAGTGTTGAAACAAGTTCTGCTCCTCAGTATTTATCAAAAATATGTGGTGGGAGGTCCTGCCTACAGTTAAAAAAAAAAAAAAAAGAAAAAGTAGGGGTTAAGGGGTTAGGGAAAAGGAAGGAATAATAATAGTGAAAAAGACCAGATACAGTTCCCTCAGGATTCTCAGCCTAAATAATAGGAAGGCGCAAGGGTGATTTTTAGAGTGAGTTTTGACTTGCAACTGCCTGATGTAAATCAATTCTGAAGAGGTGTGTTTGATGCTGGGAGGTTCCACAGCCTTCAGAGCACGTGGAAAAGTAAAAAAGTGAAGAGATAGGGATGAACCCTTTCTTTTTCTTAAGGACCAGTGTTACTTGGGCATTGCTACTTAAGCCATGGATTTTTCCAGGTATTTAGTTTGCTCCCAAGAATACATCATCTTCCGGAATCTATCCTAGTGTCTTATGCAGTAGAAATTGATTTTAAGACTCCAGCCTGCCTTCAGCATATTCAAATAGAACCATGCAGTGCAATCTTATGGCTTAAATCTTTCACCTTTACAAAAATACTTTTTTCAGTGTCTCTAGTGCATAGAAGTGGAACTGCTGAAGAGTCTGAAAAAAAGTGAGTTTAGGCAGCTGGTGGCAGACCAATATGTTGACCATAGAATTTGCTCATTCATTTTTTAAAAGGGGGACTATTTCAAAATTTATTTTCAGAAATTTAAGAAGTAGCCCTGTTAATAAATCTCAAGGGGAGGTTGGGGCACCCAGTTGTTTTGGTTTCTCAGTCTTAGGTGGCAGAGGAAGAAGTAAAACCTATGTAGGCTGAATACTAAGATTGTTTTGTTATACATTTAACTCTTTATCTGGTAAGGGGCTTTTTGACAGAAGGTATAAAGGAGTACAAAAGACACATTCTTAATTATTTTTTTAACAACACTTTATTTTGTAAAATATATCTTTCAGGTGGCTCATAAAAACTTGATGGAAAATGGCAGCCGGGAACTGCATATTTTAACTACACTTACACAAGAGAAGGGAGTGTGGAAGAACCCAGTGTTGTGTGGTATTCTTTCCCAGGAGCAGTTGGATCCAGATAAAGGTAAAATTTAAAACGATGATTGGGATAAAATATGCCTCATTTTTATAATATATTGAAATATATTATTATGATGATATATGGAAGTCCTTTGTTGAATATAGTTTATGTGATAATTTATAAGCTATATAAATAAAAATACTTGTAGCATTGTCTGAATTATTAAGACAGTATGTTCCTAGGAATATGCAAATAATTTAACGTTGGTATTTTGCATAGATCGTAATCATAGCTGGAGATCTCTTGTCATTTTCTTTATAAGCTGTGTGAGGGGAGGTTACATACACATTTATGATAGGGTAAGTTCAGTACTGGTATACAAAAATTGACATAAAACAAAATAAAAAAATACATTTTTTTAATCAGAATGGCATTTACTCAGTTATGAAATCCAAAGAGGGCCATTACCGAAAACTCATTTAGACCAGAGTTCTGAGAACGGCTAACAGAGTTGCATAGGGAAGAGTATATGATCAGCAGAGGTGTACAATGATATTTTCCTGATGTGTTATTTCCACTGCTAATGATTTGTAATTCAGAAGTGGTATTCTTGTGTAAATAAATCTTGGCTATTTTTTTGATTCTTTGCCTAACTGGTTTTAGAATCTGTATGAACCGCCACACCTAAGTGTCTGTGGCAGAGTTACATAGTTCTTGCATCAAGTAAAGCAGTTGCTCTTGCTGTCTGCCTCCTTGTAGCCTGATACCTGCTTATTTCATGTGATAATTCTCTATTTATTAAAAAGTAAACTGTTCTCATGTCTTTTAATGAATGCATCTTTTCAGTAAGACATGATTTGTTAAAGTGCTCTCATATCCCATCTTCTTTCTTCTGTAGTGTCTTTATTCCATACTGTCTTCTAGCTTTACTGTTCCATTCTTCGTGGCAGACCAAAGGTTTATTCAGCAGTCAACATGTACTGATTTTCTGCTTCATTCTGCATTCCTTTTGTAATATCTCCTCACATTAGACTTGCTTCTTGACTGAGCATTGAACCAATGTTTTCTTAAAACTGTCTGGTTTAGTTCTTGTTTCTTTCTTGAGGAATAGTATCTGTTTCAATGTTAGGCTGTGTGTTAGGGGAAAATCCTGTTTTCTCTATGTACAGTTAGGATTGCATTTTTTCCCCATGAAAATCACTTCGGGGTTTTTATCAACATTTTAATTTTGTCTATTATGCCATGTTATGGAGTGCAGTCCTCTTCAGTCTTTTACAGTTGCCATGTTTTTACTACATTGCTTTTATCAGAATATTTTGTCACCTTGTTCTCTACAGTGCTTTTCCAAATATTTATAAAAATGCTGGACAGCAGAGGTCCTGGTAGGGATCATCAGGGAACCCACTGAGAGTTTTTCTTTTTTCCTTTTTTGTTTTAACAGATAATTTGTCTGTATAAGGATCTTCTTTTTAATACCAAGATAGGTTGATGTCTTTAGGGGTTTTGAGGGACTTCTTTTAATGCCTTTAGAAAATTAATTGGATCTTCCTTATTCATATTATCATAACTCCCTCAGATAAGTCCGGAAAACATATAGTGTGATTCTTTTTTTTTTTTTTACAGAAGTGTGCTTACTCATCCACAAGATTTGCATTTTGCCACTTCTTTTAATAATTTATTATGCTTCTAATATAGATTTTGGATAGGCATGCAGTTCTCAGAGTCCCCCAGAGTACGCTCTTACTAGCTTTGTATCAACCACCTTCTAGTCCTCTTAACAGTTAGGTACTTCTAAGAGACAGGTTTAATTAACATTTCACTTGCCTTATATTTGAGTTTTTTTAAGATATCCCTCCTGAATCTGGTTTTGATGACTAATCATTTTATCTGTGTTTTCCTGCAAAGTTTTTTACGGACATTTTAGGATTCCTTTTACTCCTGAATGTTGTTTACTCAAGGATGCTTCTCCCTTGGACTGACGGAGTTCATTCTGTTACAGTTATTACTTGTCTTGATGGTAGAAAATTCTGCTTAACTAAGTAGCACAAGATTACATGTCATGATAAAATGTCATCAAAAGTAACAGCTCCCACTTTTCCAAAGTAGGGAAGGCAAACACCTTCACCATGTGGGTGAGTTCAGAAGGATTAGAATTCTAAAGCCACACATCAGCTTCTTGACTCTTGAGTCCTGCTCACTGGAAAATGGGTAACAAAGCCATTAACATCAAGATGCTTAGGTGTTTGTCTGACTTTTTTGTATTTGAAAGCCACATTTGCCTCCCTGTCCAGGTAACAATGGCAATGTGCAAACTATTGTTGACATCTGTACCAGTAATTTTTGTGGTTTTGAGACTCACTGATCCTGGATATAAGTTTAACTCACTTCCAAGGAATTGGCTTCCTTGTTAATGTCACTGGGACCAGTGCTGACCCCAAGCTGTAGTTACGCAGGGTGCCTGTGTGGAAGACCAGAAGATGCTGGGACAGTGAAGAATTTTCTTTTTCTTAAAAACATTATTAAATCTTGCTGGTTTACTTTTCTAAGAGAAGGCCACATGAACGAACCTTCAGCTTTTTAAGTGAAGATGAGCAATCTTTTGCAAAAAAAAAAAAAAAGAGTTGTCAGTGCTTTCAAGGTATTTTCTTGTTGTAACCTCATTCTGTTCAACTTCAGGGTCCAGGTTGGTAGGTTTGGTGATGTTTCCAGCCTGGAGACTGTCAGTCAGCATTTCATCATTTTCAGTTTTATACCATGTTCTCATCCATTAAGCCAACACAAACTATTTGGTTGGAGGTGGGGTGCCATCCTGTGGATATGTTTGGAGGTTTTTTAGCCCCCTTTTATCAGCAGCAAGATTGTGGTACTACATACTTATACTTTTGTTACTCAGTTCACAAGCTGTTCTCTAGTTATTGTCATCCGCTGTGGTACTGCATTGTTTTGTGTCATCTTCTTGCTAATTTGGAGGATATTTTAGTTACACCAAAAATCCTCTGCCCAGAGAGCTGGCTTTCTTGTCTGTAATCCAGCACTCCCACTAGCTACCACTTACCCTCTTTCGGTGGACAACTGTCTCTCAGCAGTCTTCAACCTTAACTCCAGTGTAACAGTCTCTGGAATATTTGTAAACTTCATTTACAGGATTCTGGTTTTGTTCATTATGTTGCCTTTACCATTTGCTATTTCAGAAGTTCCCAAGTATTTAAGTAGTCAGCTTGTTACACTGGGATGTTATCATTTGACAGATTTGATTAATTTGGTCTTTGAATAATTGTTAGCGTAAACATTTATCTGTTGGAGATGAAACTACTAGTTGAGACTGAAGGTGTTTTTCCTAATATCTTCTTAAGCTTTTGTTGCTTGTATTTTTTCAGGTGTTTCTTCATGTTTATTTTATTTCCGTCTTGATAGTCTCAATTATGACCTATTCAGAATAATTATAACCTATTCAGAATATTTGACATAACTGGATATCTGCTGAATTTTATGTCAGTGATTCTCTTCTTGAAGGCCTCTTACGCTGACTCCTGAAGGTCAGTTTGTCTCCTGTAGGAAGCACAGCTTGGTGTCTGTTTCATCTCAGAGACAGATCCTTTTGAATTCTTCTATTTTCAAATTGTACAAAATCAGGACATAGTTGTAGACAAGTTCATTTTCTGTGACCGCACAGCACAGCTGATTTGTTCTGGTTACAGTCAAGCAAATGCAGACTTGTCTGAACTGGACTATTCTCTTACTCTCCTAGTTTTGGGAATAGATTGTTGCACGGGTTCCACCTAAATATGAGTAAGAGGTGCTCGCTTCCTAAGATGTTAGGGAGACTGTTCTCTGAGTGTCGTATCGTTCAGTAATTGCCTTACTGCTGACTGCCTTGAGCACAGCTCAATTTTCTGATGAATGTATGTCTGTAAGGATTCATGTACTAAGGAGGTAAAAAAAAAAAAAGTAGAGGATGGATACCCAGTTGTTTGAAGCGTTGACAGGAACAGCGTGCCGATCGCTGATTTCTTTGATGCTGATGGCTATTACTGCATTTACTACAAGACATTCATACAGTACTGTGATATAAAATAGTAAAATCTGTCTTGAACTGTACTGCAGGAACTATATACATACAGTAGATAGAGGTTTGTGTGTATGTGCGCATAAAAAAATCTTTTCACACCGGAAATATTTTCTGGCCACTTGATTTGTCATCTGCTTAGGTGACAAACATTGGCATTGCCCGGGATTTTTAGCCCATCTCTAACCACAAATGTTGGGAAACCTATCTTAAGTTATCAGATTCTGTGCAATAGATGTCACCAAAGAAAACAGAATATCCTCTTGGGATCTATTGTAATGCTGATACCCCACTTGAGTTGTTTCTGAAGAAAATTTATGTCTCTCCCCCTACAAGTGGAACATCAGCATTGTCATTTGGGGCTGTGCTTGTTCCCACAATGATAGTCTGTTTTGTATGGAGGACTAACCTGGAAATGGGAATTTGGATTCCTAATGAGCTGAGGGATACATTTTTTATTTTTTTTTTTTCTTAATTTTATTCTTGACTGGTGAAACTGAATTGTCAGCAGGGTCTTTGGATGTCATTTGTGGGCCCCCTAAGTGGATATCTGGAGTTGATCGCACTAGTCATGCTGCCATCTGAGAGATTTCCTGAGAGAAACTCCTTTTGGGTTTCCTGAGTCTGTTTGGTATTGATTCATGAATCAATCTACGTTCATTTGAAGAATGCCCAGGCAATTTCCATTCCCTCAGAGCAGTTCAGTGCCAAAGAGATCCTTCCCCTCGTTCCGCATATCTTAGTGTTTCTGGCTTCTGTCCCTTGCCTATGTCTTTACCCAACAGGACCCATAACAATTATGTGACTAGGCCTGCAACTTCTTGATTCAAATTCTGGTTCCCCAACATTATTATCTCTTACAAGTGTGCTCAAGAGCTGTAAACTACTTGTTTGTTCATGTGAATTTTCTTTTTCCTCCTAAACCTGTCTCCTGTGTCTTTAAAGAATGCCTGTCAAGTTTTGAGTTTTGTCTGTGTAGCATCATGGATGTTTTAGACTCAAGAGATGACCCAAAGTTACATGATCCCATCAGGTCATGAGGATAGCAAAGTACTGATCTTCTCAAATAGTTTTTCGGAGATCCCTTATGAGCGCCTTGGTAACATTCTTTGCTGTGGAGCACCACTCAACCAGTTTCCGTCGACCTCAAATACTGGGAACAATTAGTCTCAGTATCAAAGCAGAAAGAAATTTGGAAAGATATACTAGATGTGAAAATAAAATATCTTATCCACATAATTAAATTCACGATGGCAGTATTAGCTGTGATCACGGACTAGTCTGAAACTAAGTGGTTTATCTGCTTTAGCACTCGGCAACTGTTTTCGTATTGCTGTCAGATGTTGCATTGCACTTGCGTGTTGACTGGGCCTGCTACTACGTCAGGCTTCAGCTGCATGGCTACTTTTTTTCTTGAGATTGCATATGATCAACAAGAAGCACTTGTACTTGGAGAGAGGAATTTTCTTTTTTTCTCTGCTTCATTGATTGGTTAGGGAAGGAAACCTTAGTAAGATCGTCTTAATTCTTCACATGATAGTGGATCTTTTGTCTTTGTGGCCTCCTCCTGAACTACCAGATAGCTTAATTTGAGATCAGGACTGATTTTAATCTTGATTTGAAGCTGATTTGTATTCATGATGACCCATGTCTCTTGAAGCTGTGTGGCTTATCTGGTTGGCCTTATTGCTTAGTGTACCAAAGACTGAAAGTTGAAGTATGCCTGAGTGTTTTGGGTTATGTGATAGCCTGTGCAACGGTAAAACACTCTACTACTTCACTTCCACCTTTAGTTTCTGTCAGTGTGGCTTGTGCTTTTCATCATGAGCCTGCTTTTCCATCCTCAAGGTTGTCACTTTCTTGCAGTGATGGTGAAATCCTTCAAAGCTGTCATTGGTACCTCCTCAGCTGGCACTGAGGGTGAGTGGAGGTTCCTGTCTGGAGGAAAAGGATCTGAGATAACTCTGCAAAAAGTCAGGCAGCTACTGCTTTTTATTATTATTATTATTTGATTCTGATATTCCTTAGAGATTTAAACCTGGATGTCAAAAATTGAATTCTTGAACTTTTCGTAAGTTTACATGTCGTAGGCAGACTTCTGAACTATGTCCCGCTGAAAAGAGGTTCAAGGATACAACCATCACTGTTCAGAGATTGTCAAGGTGGATAACAGGCAGGTTAGAATTTAAACAGCTAGTATGGAACTATTTTCAGTAATCACAGCATCCGCTGCCAGAAGTCGAATTACCAGCAGCCTCACTTTAAAAAAAAAAAAAAAAGTGTTTGCATCCTGGGTATATTCAAAGCAGCCACCTGGAACTTCTTTTACCCTTTCACCAGACAATATGCCATCGTAGAAGCATCCAGGATTGGTGCTGCATTCAGCAGAATTGTGCTGAGATGTTGTTTGCTTGAAGGATTCTGAAACCCAGCTCCAGGTAAATATGAAAGTATCGAGTACAGTTCAGAGTCACCCACAGTGTGAACGCACATGTGGACTAACACTTGAAGATGTCTAAAGAGGTTACTGACTAGTAACTGAAGTTCTTTGAGATGGATAGTCCACATGTACATTCACCTCCTGCCTTCATCTTCCTTGGCCAGAGCAAAGTTGTGAAGAAATAAAGGTCTGTGGTAGATTAATCTATACCTACCCAAGAATTGGCAAAGGGTAGAGTTAATAGGATTACAAGTGCTTTGGGTAAGGCAAAAATTCTTTGCGTTGTGCTCTACAAGTCGTCCAGTCAGCCAAAACGTGACATACATGTGGACTTTCCACCATAGAGAACTTATTACTACAGAGCTGTTCTCATGCCTTATTCATGTTCTTGTGTGCTACTAATCTGTGGATTATCTTTTCTCTCTTTTTTAATTCAAGTACGGTATAAACGTTAACTGTAATAGAAGTTCATAGTAGTTCTTCCAGACTTGACATGGAATCCCTTGGTAGTATGACCTGAGATCCCAGCTTTGGGATTCAAGGGAATAATGGGGAAACTGTCTAAAAGCTTAGATTCAGGTATCTCCAAGTTTATTTGCCAGAGTTAGTAGATCAGTACCGTCTGTCAGATGTCATCTGCTTGTCTTTTTTTCTCTCATGTTAGTTCTGTAACTTTATGTGAATTCTGCACATGCCTTACACAAACCTAAGTTTGTGAGTTTTAATGAATGGTCAAGCGTTGCACAAAATTACCTTTAATAATTCTTCCGAGAATCATGCTATTGCTAAACTATATCATTCTCATTAAGTACTTCAGCTTTTGTGCTCGTAGAGGTTAACTAACTTGTGCTGAAAAAGCACTTTGTGCCTCAAAGCATTTTTATGAAGTTATATTTGTTATGGTAAACCAACAAAAAAAAACCAAAATCTTATACTTAAGACTCTTCCCCACCATAGACTTGCCCTTGCAACCTCGGCACTGTTTTTTGTCTTAAAATGTCATACACAGTTCAGTTACGAAATAAGTATAATTAAAACGTGTGTTTTGAACAAGCTTTCAAATGTTAACTGTAATGATTATAATCACTTGGATTAGAATGAAGGCTTAAGAGCTAATATGTAGCTTTAACCCTGAGGTATCCCTATATCTTGTTGAGAAGATAACAGAAAATGTTCTGATGCTTATGCAAGGTAGGCTGGCTGAAGCAGTAAACACTAAAGGAAGGGGATTACTGAGAACTAGCAGATAGAAAACAGTCTCTACGGTAGTAAATGCAGTAATTATTATAATAAATCAGATGAAATGTCTTGGGTTACCAATATAGCTTAAAGTCTAAGGTCTTCCTGTATCTTGTTACAGACATAAGGTAAAATGTTCCAATGTTATTCCAGACAGACTAGCTGGGAGTAAGCACTGTGGGCGAAAGGATTACTGGTACCCAGGAGGAGGAAGAGCAAGGCTAAAACTATTGAATGTAATCAATCACTGGGTCATTTGTGGGTTGACAAGAGTATGAACGGTTTTTATAAGGCATTGGTAATGACACTAAAGGAACATTTATTCTGCTGCTTAAAAGGCAGATGTCCTCTAATAAACACGAAAATGGTTACCATCTACCAATTGTCTGTTAGTGCGCTCTAGTTTTCCTTTGTTCCTACATGAAGAAAAATCTGGTCGTATCTTCATTGACATGGAGAGAGGAAGAAAGAACTCATATTTGACTGAATATTCTTACACATCAGTGAGCCATGGCTGATCATTTGTAATAGCGCACAAGGATCCTGAACAAATAACTAACAATTTGGTCGAAATGATAATTCAACCATAAATCTGAAAATGCGTGAAAGATAATGATGGGGTCTAACAGGCATGATTTCTGCAAAAGGCAGTATTTTCTGCCCTAAAATTCTGTGCACTAAAATGATAAAAAAGAAAACGGTTGACCTAATTTCGATTGCAAGATGGGCTTTTAGTAATATCCTGTATAAGTAGCTAGAAGAAGGAGAAATCATGAGATAAAATGAAAGTCATGAATCAAAAGCTAACTAGGATGGGAGGAAGCAAAGAATAAAATGAGATGATCTTTTCTCTTTCAGTAAACCTCATGTTTGGTATACTAATACTTTAAATACTAGAGAGGTAATTAATTTTGCAGATGCTGAAATTACTTAATTATTTCATCAAGACCAAACAGGACTTCAGAAGTCAAGAAAATAGAAAGTAGGTGAACGGGCAACATGATTCAAGTGAAATTCAAAGCGAGTAAATTAAGAGGAATATAATGAATGTTTGTACCAAGATGTGTCAGAAAGTGAGCACTGCAAATGCCCAGAAGGATTCAGGAAGGGATGATGAAAATACTCAAAAACTGGAAAAAAATCTCATTTAGAAAAGATTGAGATTTTACCCTAACATTTAAAGAATATCATGAATCTGCTATTTTTAACAAAATAATGGAAACAAAAAAACAGTAGACAATTCTGTTGTTTTTAAAAGATGAGAAAATGTGTCATGAAATTAAGATGTGGATAATTGAAAACCCCCAAATATTTTTCATGCAGTATGTAACTAGCTTGTGGAAACAGTTGTCATAGGGAGGAGTTGATGTCAAAAGGATTAAACAAAATTGATTGTGTCTATCTAGTTTTAATAACTAACTTTAAATATTTTGGAGGTAGTACTAAACCTCATGCTTCAAAGCTGAAGTAATTTCGATCTTGAAGATCTGGATGAGACCGGAGATGTATATGTAAGAGTGGGAACATTACCCTGTGCTCCCCTTTTTTGTAGGATTCTTACGTATTCCACAGAAGTACCTAGAGTTGCATTGTTAGCGTAGACAGTAGAATTTTAACTCTGGTAGCAGCATATCTACAAAATACAGCTGAATAAAATGCAGCCACTCCTGTGTCTTTGCATTTTAAACTATACAGTCAAACGTATACAAGATAAACCTCTTTTTGTAGGAAACTTATTTGGCTGAAAAACTTTTAAAGCAGTTTGACTGCATTGTATCAATGCGTAATACGAAATGTTTAACACCAATAGAAAGGACTTCAGATACTTCTATACTTGTCACAATTATACTTTCATAGCAAGGTCTTTAAAAGGCAATTATTAGCAAAGCTATAGCACAAATGTATAAAGAAGGATGTGAGAGTAGTGGCTTTGTGTTACTTGTCTTTCTGTAGAACTATAATCAAATGGTATCTAAATATTTTACTATTTATATGCTTCCTAAATCTGTTTTGTGTGCAGCTATTTTGTCAAGAAATTAGAATGAATTAAAACCTGGAATTAGATAAAAGGTCTGTAGCAGGGAATTCTAATAAACAAGTACAGTTCTCAAAGATGCTTTTTCTCGTCTTTGACTCATACCTTTTGTACCTTTTTTTGATTTGTATAAATTGTAGGGGTTAACCATGAATGAGTAAATGCCATCTGTTAACTCTGTAACCTGCTGTGAAATGTGTATGTAATATTTTGGCTTGTTTTTCTTTGAAGTGAATGAATTTTTAGTGTTTGAAGGCCCCATCCTGCTGGATATGCGTATTAAGCACCTAATGAAAACAAAGCAATTAACGCAAGCTACTGCCCTGGCAAAACTGTGCTCTGACCATCCAGAAATCAGTGCAAAAGGCAATTTCAAGCAAACCTACCTGGTCTGTCTTTGTTCAGGATCACCAAATGAAAAGCTAATGGAAGAAGTAAGTAAAAAAATGAAGAACTTCTTTTAGACTTATTTCCTTAATGATAATAAAGTCACTTACGCTGTTTTTCTATAGAAGAGGTTTTTCTTTTAACATAAGGTCTAAAATATTTTTAGTATTTCGTTTTTCTGTTTCATTTAAGTCACTTTTAAACTGGCTTGTAATGACTCGATTAAAGCACTTGTGGAAGTGTAATATTGGGTCACTAATAGGCATTTTCTGGCTCTGCCACAACTTTATGTTTAATTTTGCTTGAAGTATTTTATACTCTGCCTCAGACCTTGTTAGTAAGGTGAAGATAATAGTTTTCCCACTCATACTATTTTAACTATAGCTTTTTGTGTACTACCTATTACATAGAATAGGGGCCTTTAGATGCTACTTTCAGTTCAGAGAATAATTGTAACCTTTTTTGACCCAAATGTCTGGGGGGAAATTGAAGGTGAAATCAGATATTTGATCTGGTTTGAAATATAAAATCCTTCTTATTTAAATGCAAATGCCAAAGAAGAGATGACAGCTTTCTTCTTTTGCATTCTTTCAGGTGACATCTTCATTTCTCACCCCACCCCAAAGTTTTATCTGAGCTTTTTTCTTTCTTAAATGAAAACTAGCTGCAGTTGTCAGTTGTCTTGACTGTCTGTGTATCTCTGCTGTCTTTTTGTCTCTGTCATCTGTTTATGTTGATAATAAGTATTAAGCATGTTGAAATTGATCCTAAAGGGATGAAAACAATGCAGTGATTCAAGTTGGAAAAGTTTCTTATCCTAGATATAGACTGAATTCTAAGATGACGGCTTCTCACTGGGCATGTTCTTCCGATGCTCAGTAGGACTGAATTGGACTTACACTCCTGGCTCTGACTGCTGTAGGCCCTGCCAGAACAGGCTCAGGAGGAGCTGGGACAGGGCTGTGCGATCTCATGTTGGGTCGCTGAAGACTTTCAATGGAACTTGGAATTTGTGACCCTGCAAACATGCTTCCTTCGTTAGTCAGCCCCGCTGTGTTCCCAAAGCAGGATGGTCTCAGTCATTGAATGAACCGTGAATCTCATGGACAAAAGGAATGGGGTAGCCTTGCTTCGTAGGATGCCATAATATACAGCTAAGTTCAAACCGGGTTATCACGGAAAACCTAATTCAGGTATTTCCAAACCCTGGATTGCTTGGGTTGCTTAGCTTTGCAGCTTCAGCTGCAGCACTGTTTGCAGTATTACTAACCATTCTGGAAAGTTCATGTATTACCAAGAGAAGGCAGGTATGCTATTAACATGTCGTGATGGACTTCTGAACCGAGAAGGATAGTCATTTCCACAGTGTGAGAACAGTAAGAAAATGGAAAAAGGGTAAACTGTAAAGAAGTACAGCTTAGTCTTTAGTGGTATAGAAATTTTGATATCCATTCAGAATAGGCAGAAAAGTAGCATCTGAGCTCATTTTCAGCTTGGATTAGTCTAATAGTTTTCTTCAATAATGTGAGGAATTCAGATCTGCACCATGTGAAATGCTAGACTTACAGACTTGATGGTCTGGACCTGTACAGTTCCTTAGGAACTCTTGAGAGGCTGGGAAAACATTTTAAAAAAAAACCCTTTATTTTAAGTTCAGTTTCCCATATTCTTCCCTAAGCTTTTAGCTGATGGTCCCTGTCTGAGATGGGGTACTGAGCAAAGCAGACCTTCAGTCTAAATTGGTATTACAGTTATGTTAATCCACCCTCTCTGAGGTCTTGAGAAATGTAGAGGTTTTTTAGAAGATGGTTGAGGTTACTAAACCTTAAATGATGTTCAATGAAGGGTTATTAGTATATTTACAAAGTGTCAATTTAGAGGAAAAAATGAGTTGCTGTACTCTTCTAAACTGTAGTTTGATTACTGGGCCAATAGACGGACATCATGGTGCCCAACCAAGCTGTGCTGCCACATTATCGAAAGTACCAGACTAGCTGGGTGTTTGGGTGGGTGCTTCTGTTTCTTGTGTTGGGTGGTCTTGTGATTTCTCAAGAGAGACTTCCAGTAGCGCTGTTGGAATGGTCAAGTTATTCTTCAGCTGACAGTGTCAAAGAATAAATACCAGCATGTCCTGCCAGATGCGCTAATTGATTTAATCAAACCAGTCTGCCGAGCATCGAATTTGACAGTAGTTGTTATAACAAGTGCGCTGATTCAGTTCTGATACAACTGTCTAGTGCTCCCGGGGACTGTGGTTTTCATTTGTTTTGCTACAAAACTAAGTGCTTCCATCGTTGCTTGAACAAATAAGTTATATTGCAGAGACTGTAATGTTCTTCTAGAAGAGCATTCAGTTGACCTTCTTACTGTACAGCTTCCCTGTTCTTTTTATCTTGATTTTTTTTTTTTAACACTGGAATATTCACATTAAACTTCACGTTCATTAATCGCCCCACTATTGTACATAAGCCACAGTAACATCAGTGACTAGTAAACTGGGCTAGAATTTCAGGTATTAATCTTTTTGTGTTAGGCCACAATTTAAAGTTATAAATCTGCTTATTACAATTAGCATACGTCTGTAATATATAGGAATAATTAAAGTTGTATGTTAAAATTTTTAGGTGACTGGGACAGTAGATACAAATAAGTTACGTCTGAGAAACAAGTTTATATTCACTTCAATAAAACAGTTCTGGTGGCATAATCAATTTTGACATTCTGTCTAGAAATGCACTGATTTGCTTTCAAGCTTATCTCTGTCTGATAGAGTTAAATATTCACTAAGTTCTAAATTACTGTCTTTTTGCAAAGGATCCGATGATCGTATGTCTGAAAATGAAACCACTTTCTTAGTCTAGGTCTTGTTTTCTTTCCTTCCTTCTAGATTGCAGAAGTAGATTGTAAAGATGCTCTAGAAATGATTTGTAACCTAGAATCTGATGGAGATGAAAAAAGTGCTCTAATTTTATGTGCAGCGTTTTTATCTCGCCAGCTGCAGCAAGGAGAGATGTACTGTGCCTGGTGAGTTTGAATATTGTTTTCTGTCTAGTGGAACAAAAATTAGTTTTGGGAAGACAGCTGATACATAAGCCATAAGTTAACTTTCTTTAGCTGATAAAAATCTATGAGCTAAACAGGGAGATAAGGCTCTTGGAAAGCTAAAAAAGAAACGAAAAAAATAAACTATTTGACAAGATTAGCTTCCATTATGGGAATTTGAATGCTGCATGTATGGTGAGGCATTTACAAATACCACTAGCTGGTTAATAATTTTTTTTTTTTTACAATAATCTTACACTATAGAAATAATGAATTCAATATCTGTTGGAAGCTAGTTAGCATTATGTCAACATTTAATGCTTAAGTACTGTTCCCATCTGTCCTTATTTCATAATACAGTATTTCTTTCTCTAGCAAACTTCTAGAAAAGAAGGCACTCTTTACTACTATAACCAAAATAATAAGCTAGGTGAAGATACTTATTGTTAAGGGCTTGCTTTCATTAATGTAGGAACAAATAACTGGTCTTTGTTGACAGGTATTTGAGCTGTTAGGGTCTGAATTTCCAGCGGCTAACAGTTTGGTTGTACTTTCAAACCTGTACAGTTCCTGAAGAATTTGCTTTGTCCGTGCACCTCCTTTTTATGTGCAGCAGCAGGAGAACATCTGCTAATACAGGATTTTGCTTTAACAGATTCTGCTAAAGTTTTGGGGGGTTACACAATTCCACAAGGTACTAAATACTCTTGGCAATTTGCACCTAAGGAGGAATTGAACTAGTGAGTTAAGGTAGATACAGTAATACTGTTTGGCTTTGGGGGCTAATTTCTCACTAAATCACAGTAAGATTCAGCTATTAAAGGAGAGCAGCTCAAGAAAAATGTATCTGCCACAGAGAAAAGCCATCCTTCTATAGCTGTTAGTAATTACTAAGGATTCAGAAGTGTAAAATGGCAGTCTGTGGAGTGAAAAGTAAACCGCTTTGCAAGATGTTTTTCAAGGCCGCATCATGAGTCTGTAAATTATGTAGCATAAATCGTGGTAATACTGGTTTTATTCTGATCTGTCCTTCTGGAATTGAGTCATTGTGAAAATTTTGAAAATTAGGTACTAATAGTGTGGGTATATAAATAAAAGCTTTTCTCTGCAAGAAAAGGTGTGAATAAATTAAGGTGTTTTTTCCTTTTCCAAGGACAAAATAGAAACTGTCTCAACCTTGCATTTCTTGTGATCAGATTAGTGGTTGCATTGCTGGCCCTGAAATATTGTTCTCTTGTTCTAGGGAACTGACTCTTTTCTGGAGTAAACTGCAGCAAAGGGTAGAGCCTTCTATTCAAGTGTATCTAGAGAGATGTCGTCAACTTTCTGTGTTAACTAAGACTGTTTATCACATTTTCTTCCTGATTAAAGTAATTAATTCAGAGGTAAGGATACTCCTGAAAGAATATTTTTGGCACTTTTAATGGAACTGTAATCAGGAAAATTTATGAAAGCTGCTTAGACATCCTATCTCTTTGTGTAGCATCAAAGATTTGGGGCAATCCTTAATTGTTTTTAGGAAAGGGTGTAGCAACTTCCTTCTGCAGGTAAACTCTAACTGATTCATTTAGAATCATTAAAACTTTGTTCTTGTGGNCACAACTGAGATGAAGGAAAAACTAAAAGTGAGGTTATAGCCTCTACTATTGTCTGTGTCCTCTAAATGAGGTATTTTCTGTTAGCAGGTCCTAACATTCCTCTTCATGATTTTCTGTATTTCAAATAATACAGAAAATAGAGAGGAGAGACTTATGAGGAGAGGAAATGAAAGCTGTGTCTTAATATATAAGAAAATTACAGAAAGATAAAAAAAACCCCAACAGTTTTGACTTGCCACGTAAGAATGCAGTTTGTTTTGGTAAATGAGATACTTGCCTTTTGTGGACTTAGATCCAATGTTGTATTAAAAATTCTGTTCATCTATCACAGCTAACCTTGTCATCTAATTTTCCTAGTTTCCTCTCATTAGTAGTTGCACTATTTAATGTTCATGGCTGAACTGAGTTCTTCCTAAAGCTTTTAGTTGGGAGGTTTTTGTAATTTGATATATTAATTCTAAGAATAAAAATTCCTTTATTCCTTTTCCAATGTTCTGGTATGGCTAGTCATGGGCTTCTAATCTTAAAGATTATTTTTTCCAAAGATCTGAACTAAACTGGAGTTAGAGAGGGGGAGGAAAATAACTTTCACAGCGGCTTGTGATATTAAGAGCTCTGTCTGCTCCATGCCATACTGATTTTTCTTTAGTGAGCTGTGGATCGTTTCATTAATGGCAGAAATTGGAGACCCATGTGGGTAGTAGACTTGTGCATTCATAAATTTGCTGGACTTTATTCTCATGTATACCACAGCCTCTCTGTGCATCCTTGGCAGCGTAAAGGGACTGTAAAGTGGACATAAACGTAATTTACGTTGCCTGAGGGTATAAGTGAGAAAAGACCAGATGACCTTTGGAACACTTAAATGATGGAACATTTAACGGTACTTATTACTTTCAGTTGGAAGGAAGCCATGTGTGTTCAGCTGAGGTCAGTTGACTTTGAAGTGGCATAATCTTTAAAAATAAAAATAAACCTTTATACCTTAAGTGATTTCCAAATTATAGATCTTTTTGAAGATCACAGGCTTCTCTTACTCTTTTCACCATTTGAATTCTACCCAATGTTAACTTAGTGCTCCGTAGAAGCTCATCTCAAATAACTGTGACAACTGGTAGAGTTTGTTTCACAGAAAAGGCTCAATATTGCTCTAATATAAACCAAACACCTCTAACATACAGTCCTAAAGTCCTCAAACTAGACAGAATGTACAATTAATTGGGGTTTTAGTTGTATGTAAATTTTCACTTTTTTTTTTGTAGCGTGAAGACAAATCATGCAACTTAAGGAATAGCATCTAAAGACAAACCACTGTGTTTCTTAAAGTAAAAAGTATTATTATAAACTCCAGGTGCATTTTTTCTGACACTTAGGGTTGAATAATGATATCTTTTATTTATAAATAAAGGAAGGTTTATGATAAGATGACTTACTAAAATTAGTCTTGCTTTACAGATCGATGGTGCTGGACTTGCAACCTGCATTGAACTGTGCGTGAAAGCATTGCGCTTGGAATCCAGTGAAAACGCAGATGTCAAGATATCTATTTGCAAGACTATCTCCTGCTTGCTTCCAGATGATTTGGAGGTTAAACGGGCTTGTCAGCTGAGTGAATTTCTTCTTGAACCCACTGTGGATGCGTATTATGCTGTTGAAATGCTGTATAATCAGCCTGACCAGAAGTATGATGAAGAAAATCTTCCAATACCAAATTCTTTGCGCTGTGAGCTCTTACTTGTACTGAAAACTCAGTGGCCTTTTGATCCAGAATTCTGGGACTGGAAAACTCTCAAGCGTCAGTGTCTGGCACTTATGGGAGAGGAGGCATCCATCGTGTCATCAATAGACGAACTAAACGATAGTGAAGTTTATGAGAAGGTTGAGGGTTGCCAAGAAGAGACTAAAGAAACTTCTGTGAATGGGCTTGCTGGCACTTTTGATGAAGCTACAAGCCTTCTTAAGGGTATCAGAGATGAAAAGCAGAAAAAGAGAGAAATTAAAAAACTCAGAGAGAGGGGGTTCATATCAGCTAGATTTAGGAACTGGCAAGCTTATATGCAGTATTGCGTGTTATGTGACAAAGAATTCCTAGGTCATAGAATAGTTAGGCATGCACAAAAACATTATAAAGACGGAATTTACAGTTGCCCTATTTGTGCCCAGAATTTTAATTCTAAGGAAAACTTTGTTCCCCATGTAACTTTGCATGTTAAAAATTCCAGTAAAGAGAGGTTGGCTGCTATGAAACCACTAAGAAGACTGGGAAGACCTCCTAAAATAGCAACTGCCAATGAGAATCAGAAAACTGATTCTGTATCCAAACAGGAGCAGCGACCCATTAAGAAGAACAGTCTCTATTCAACAGACTTCATTGTGTTCAATGATAATGATGGCTCAGATGATGAAAACGATGACAAAGATAAACCTTACATACCAGAGATAGTGCCAGTTCAAAAGCCACTCCCTGTTAATGAATTCACCTGCCCTGTAACATTTTGTAAAAAAGGCTTTAAATATTTTAAAAATCTGATAGCACATGCAAAGGGGCATAAAGATAATGAAGAAGCAAAACGTTTTCTTGAAATGCAAAGCAAAAAAGTGATTTGCCAGTACTGTAGACGACATTTCGTAAGTGTTACTCACCTGAACGATCATTTACAAATGCACTGTGGCAGCAAGCCTTATATCTGCATACAGATGAAATGTAAGGCTGGTTTTAACAGTTACGCTGAGCTGCTGACACATAGGAAAGAGCATCAAGTCTTCAGAGCAAAGTGTATGTTTCCTAAATGTGGCAGAGTGTTTTCTGAAGCCTATTTACTCTATGATCATGAAGCACAACACTATAATACCTATACCTGCAAAGTCACAGGCTGCGGAAAGGTATACCGTTCTCAAAATGAACTGGAAAAGCACATTGAGGATCACAGCAAGCCACCTGAAAAAGTGCAACAGCCTGAAGGCCAGACTAATCAGCCTGATCTTAGTCAACCTTCTAAAGCTAATGAAAATACTGATGGAGTTGCCGTTAAAGAGGAATTGACATCTCTGGCTGACAACCAAAGTAGTTTTACTGAAGGAGAAAACATTGTCTGGAATCAAATCAAAGCAGAACCAGTAAGGAATGAAAGTGTAAACGCATCAGCAAGTATACTGCAGCAAAGCGATGCCTTGCCTAATGCTGGTTTGGAGCAGTCTCCTACAGGTTCAGTGAAGACAGAAGTGGCAATTCCAGCAAGCAGCATTAAGGTGACTGCTGTTAACCAGAAGATCCGAGATAACTTTGTAAAAAGAGGTAAATTGGCCGCTACTGCCAGTAAAGTAGATACCACTAAACCTGGAGCCCAGCAGTTGTGCTCATCAGTTGACTCCTGTCTTCCAGTTTTCCAAGAGAGGAAGGAAGAAGACTGTCTCAATCAGACTCAGAATATTCAAAATATTTCTGTGACCTCAGACACACTAAAACCAGAAGCCCTTGAATCAAAAAGCTTAGAAAGACAAGTGAGCATTGTAAATCCATTCAACGTGCAAAATCAGGCAGGATATCGAAACAGTGTACCCATTTCCAAACTTGAAATTGAAGACAGTATTAAGGCTGCAGCTAATCTATATAACCTGCCTTTAAAAACTTTAGAAAGTATTACATTTATTCCTTCACAGCCTAACATAAATAGCTCTTTAGTTTCAGCTGCATCACCAGCAGCCCCAATTCAGAAATTTAATTGTCAGGTTGAGGGGTGTACTCGAACGTACAACTCATCACAGAGCATTGGCAAACATATGAAAGCAGCACACCCTGACCAATATGCTGCTTTTAAAATGCAGCATAAAAATAAGAAACCACGAAAATCCAGCAATCTGCAAAATGTGCCGAATGATGGGAAAATTGTCTATCTTATGCCGTCGCAAGTGGGCAATCCTGGTGGTGCTGCTTTTACTACACCGAACAAACTTAATGTGAATCCCACCTGTTCCAGTCAAGTGCAACATGTCTCAAGTACGCTTTTCCCAGCCCACCTAGAAAATTTGTCCAATCCTATGTTGCCTATAGTGGAAAGTGTTATAAATCCAAGTTTGTCTACTCGTATTAAAAGTGAGCCTGAGAGTGTTTTATGTTCACAAATGGAAAATCTGTCTGGTGCAACTTTACCTTCCCAGTTGGACGATCTGGCAAAAACAGTTATGCCTCTGAATATTGACAGTGGTTCAGATCCTTTTCTTCCTTTGCCTGCAGAAAATGGTCCAATGTCTCTCTTTCCTTCATCAGCAGAGAATCCTCCAAATTCAGTCTTCTCACAACTGGAAAATAACACAAATAACTTTTCATCACAACTAGAAGGAAACACTAGTTCTGCTTTCCCCAAAGAAGAAACTGTTGATCAAATATTTCCCCCACGATTGAGTAATGAAAATAACTTCACTGAAACTAGTTCTCAACATCCAGCTTCAGAAAAGGGGAAAAAAGATCGTGGCAGGGGCCCAAATGGGAAAGAAAGGAAACCAAAACATAACAAGCGGGCAAAGTGGCCAGCAATAATTAGGGATGGCAAATTTATCTGTAGCAGGTGTTTCAGAGTTTTCACTAATCCTAGATCACTTGGTGGTCACTTATCTAAGAGGTCTTACTGTAAGCCCCTTGAAGAATCAGAAATTTCTCAAGAAGCTCTGCAGGCTAACGGACAGTCTTTGCTTGCCAGTATGATTCTTTCCTCAAATTCATTAAACTTGCAGCAAACCCAGGAGTCTACCTTCAACCCAGAGGTGTGTTTTAAAGATCCATCTTTCCTCCAGTTACTTGCAGCTGAAAATCGTTCCACAGCCTTACTGCAGACTGTGTTTCCACGAGTCAATGTGACTAACTTTAATACCGGTGGGAATGAGGAAGGAAATCAAATTATAAAACAAGCCTTGGAAACTGCAGGCATCCCGAGTACCTTTGATAACACAGAAGTACTTCCACACGTAGTTACAACAAGTTGCGTCACTGGTACGACTCAGATAAATGCAGCTGTTCTCCCCAACTCAACCGCGTCCCCTCTGCTGCAGCCAGTCTGTAACTCCAGTACCCTGCTAACAGACCAAAACAGGACTCTCAATGCCAAAATTCCTCCAATAAACGAATGCAAGGGTTTGCCTGTTTTTGCAACGGAGGACTTAATGCTAAAGACTATCGAAAATGGCCTCTGTCCTAGCTCGTTTTCTAATACTGTTGCAGCAGCGCAAAACTTTGCAGGGAACAGTTCACGAGTTTCAGTTATAAGTAGTCCTAAGAATTCAGGATCGAGCAACTTGAATAAGAAGGGAACCAGCGCTTCAAAGAGGAAGAGAAAAGCAACTACGCCCTTGCTTGCGCCCAATATACCACAGAAAGTAGAAGTAAATAATACAACAACGATGGGACTTCTAACCAAAAGCACTGAAGGAAACGTGCAAACACAGGGAGAAGGTTTTCAGTCCAACGTGCTGGCAAATTGTGGCTCTCAAGCAGTAGTGGAAAATCTCACACAGAAACTCAATAATGTTGACAATCAGTTATTCATGGCCAGTATCAAAGAGAATTTCAAAACAAATCTCGAGGCTCATACGTTACCCCCTTTAACAGTAAAAACTGAAAATGGGGATTCCCAAATGATGGCTGTAAATTCTTGTGTGCAAGCGAATTCAGAGGAACAGATTTCAGAAGACAATGTTATGCAGAACTTTGAAAAAACCCTGGAAATAATTAAAACTGCTATGAATTCACAGATACTTGAGGTGAAAACTGAAACTCAAGATACCGTTGCTGCTTCGGGACAGAACTCACAAGTAAATAATGCACAGGCGTCTTTGGGAAATTCTGCACATAGTATAAAACTACCCGCTCCTGTACAGTTTGCCGTGCAGGCAGGGAATGTCAGCACTGCAAAGAGTAGCTCTGGTCAGCCTGAAACATCTCAAAAGGATGATACTCAGATACTGGAAATTTTGGAGGGCTTGCAAAAACTGAAACTGGAAGATGATTCACCCATTCAGGTCTCTGAGACTGTTTCCCAGTGTCCTCCAGTAGATACACTAGCACCAGCAGTTCCTGTTGTAACAACTGAAACTAAACCCCTAATCCAGCTATCTTCAGAGGCAAGTAACATTCAGTTTAGTGATAAAGTAAATAAGCCTTTTGTATGTCAGGACCCAGGCTGCAATTATAGTGCTATGACAAAAGATGCATTATTTAAACACTATGGCAAGGTTCATCAGTACAGTGCAGAAATGATACTAGAAATTAAGAAACATCAGCTGAAATATGCTCCGTTCAAATGTGTTGTAGCTACCTGTCCAAAAACATTCACAAGAAACTCTAATCTCCGAGCACACTGTCAGCTTGTACATCATTTTACAACCGAGGAGATGGTAAAATTAAAAATTAAAAGGCCTTATGGCAGAAGATCTCAAAATGAAACTGTAAACACAGCCCCACGACCTGTTGAAATAAAAACTTTGCAGACGCTAATAATAGAAAACAAAACTGCAGCTCCGTTGGTCAAAGAAGCTCAGATAAAGGAAGTTGTAGAGCCTGTAAAAGTCTTGGAAAAACTTCTGCCAGAAAATAATATTCCTGAAAGACTGGAAAAACCTCCCCCGGTGGTTTCTGTTCCACTGGAGCAGCATAATGCAGCCTCTTTTGGTAGTACAGAGGCACAACCCAAAGTACGCAAGGTTAGGAAGTACAGGAAGGAAAAAGAGGAGAGAAAACGTCGGAAGCCCGTAACAAAATCTCTGGAGTTTCCCACTAGATACAGCCCTTACAGACCATACCGGTGCGTCCATCAGGGCTGCTTTGCGGCTTTTACGATACAACAAAACCTAATCCTTCATTACCAGGCTGTGCACAAATCTGACCTCCCTGCCTTCTCTGCCGAAGTGGAGGAGGAGAATGATCCAGGCAAAGAGGAACGCGATGAGGTGGAAACCAAACCCACTGTCAGAGAGTTCAGATGTGAGGTGAGTGACTGCTCTCGCATCTTCCAGGAAGTTACCAGCTTGATACAACATTATATGAAGCTTCATGACATGACCCCAGAGCAAATTGGAAGCATGAAATCGGCTCCAGAGGCGGGAAGATTTTCTTGTGATCAGTCTCAGTGTAAGTCTTCGTTTACAGCTTATCTTAACTACGTTGTACATCTTGAGGCAGATCACGGTATTAAGATAAGGCCAAACAAAGTAGAAGATGACGGCGTATTCAAGTGTGACTGTGAAGGCTGTGACCGTATTTATGCTACGAGGTCTAACCTCTTGAGGCATATTTTTAACAAACATAATGACAAGCATAAAGATCATCTAATAAGACCCAGGAGACTGACACCAGGTCAGGAAAATATTTCAAGCAAAGCAAATCAGGAGAAACCATTGAAGTCCAAACAGAGAGGACTAAAAAACAGATCGGGAAAAGAAGGTAACAGGCTGTCAGTGAAAACAAAACGAAAGAAAAATGTGAACTTGGAAAACAAAAACACAAAAGGAATGCAAGTTCAAGAAAATAAGGCTTATTCACTGAAACGTGGCAAGCACGTGTATTCAATAAAGGCTAGAAATGACGCTTTATCGGAATGTACCAGCAGGTTCATAACTCAGTATCCATGTATGATAAAGGGATGTTCATCGGTAGTTACGAGCGAAAGTAACATAATAAGGCATTATAAATGTCACAAGCTGTCCAAAGCGTTTACTTCCCAACACAGAAATCTTCTTATTGTATCTAAAACGCACTCTGTCTCACAAGTAAAGGAAGACTCTTGTGAGCAAGAGGAGACTGATAAAAAATGTGATGTGAAAGAGCCTGAACCAAGTTTGATAGTAAGCAATAATGATTCAAGCACATCTATGTTACCGCAAAATGAAACTGAAAAAGGTGAGAAGGATGAAGTGGATGAACTGACAGAACTCTTCATTACTAAACTGATTAATGAGGATTGTTCAAGTGCTGAAAATCAAGCAAAAATCTCTTCCAGTGTAAATAGTGACTTGCAGGAGGCCAGCTCCTGCCCTTCAGAAAAGCAAAAATCCAACAACTTAAAAAGAGCAAACAAAGAAAAAAATGTATCTCAGAATAAGAGGAGGAGAGCTGAAAAAACTGAGGAAGTACTGCCGGTTGATGTGAGTAGCATGCACAGGGAGGAAGAGACTGCTGTCGCCATTCAAACGGCTGAAGAGCAACCTGCAGCTTTCGACTGGAGCTCATTTAAGCCTATGGGTTTTGAAGTGTCATTCCTCAAGTTCCTTGAAGAGTCCGCTGTGAAGCAAAAGAAAAACACCGAAAGAGACTACCATAGCAGCGGAACCAAAAAAGGATCCCATTCGAACTCACGAAAATCCAATGAGAAGACCTCCGCAGCAAGTAATAATGTCACTTGGTCATGTTCTGAAACTGAAACCCTTGTACCGTTTGCCAACCCATCGCGGCTTCCGTGTGGTGAAAATGTAAAGATAGTTTTAGACAAGACTCTTAAAGACTGCACTGAGCGTGTATTGAAGCAACTTCAGGAAATGAAACCTGTCATCAGTTTGAGAAAGCTCGAAGGACGTTGGGAGGATAATCCAGAGGTTACAGCTGCAAAAGTAATTGTTCTGAGTACCGAGGAAGGGGAGTCAAAATACTGAAAACCTAATGTGTTTAACCATGACCTTTAATAAAATTTATTTTGAACAGGAAGCCATCAAGCATGCTAGTAACTGTGGAGCTCTTTTATTTTGAAGTGATTTAATCTAGCAAATAACATGACACGAGTCATGTAAATTTCTTATTTGTTTTTATCCCTATGGGACTTGAAGAACAGAGTAATTGCTTCAGTTTTGTAAATACTTGATCAAAACCTCAACTTTCTATCTGAGCGTCCTTTCCATGAACTAAATCTTTGTGAGTTGTCTGTGATTGGTATCTTTCACCAGGTCACTGCTCATGTATAACAGTCCTCTTTATTTGTAGATACATTTTTTTGTATATATTTATTATTGTAAATCATTTGCTGCCACCAGCAGTCTGTAAGTCTAAACTATTAAATGACACATTTATATTCGGAATTTTAATTTGTAACTAAGTGAGCAAGTTTTTAAAACTGTCCTTTAGTCATTTTAAATTAAGAACTTTTGAACTAAAACTAGCTAGGTCTGCCATATCCAGTTTATTTTGCATAAAGCATTTATTTACAGGAGAGGAGCTGGATAAGATCACATTTCATAGGTTAAACGTACTGACACACTCTCATTTTTGTAAATTTTAACATCCAGTATCTATGGATGATATTCATATGTAGTTAACTCATAAATATAATAGTTTTCTTATAGCTACATTTTTCATTGCTTTTAATTGGATACAAAGCATTTATGATTCCATAATAAAAATGGAAATGTGAATAAAAATAGTTTGCTACATTGGAGATTTAAAACAATATTTGGTATTAAAGAATCCGTTGTGAATGTGATAGAAAATTAGTAGTGTGGAGCAGTGTATATATTTGAGGTGGTGATTTGTGAAGTAGCCCAGTATTGCCTTAAATAAAATCACATTTCATTTCTTGTTTTATACATGTGATCTTATAAAGGTTATTTTTGTTTCTGTAACTTAGATTGGTGTATAGTTTAATTTTTGTTAAAAAAACAAAACAAAAAAACTTCAGAAACCGTTTTTGTAAATAGTGGGTTTATAAAACAGATTGTTTATTTTGATAATACCAATTTGGTATCTATCTATAAAATACGTGAGTCCTTATGCCATACCATTAAAAACTGAATAAACAAGGCACTTTCTGAAAGGGAAGTGAGATTGTGATCTTGCAGATAAACTCAGTGGTTGTGCTCTATTGATGGCATGGGCTCCCTCCGCGCTCTTCTGCCTCTTGCTGACTGTACCTGGCAGCACTCTCGCCACCTCTCTCTTTTTCCACGCTGGAACGAGCCTCAGAAGCAGTGCCGCTTGTAGTGCCCGGGATTGGAGCAATTTCTCTCTATGCTGCTAACCGAAACGACAGGTATCCAGTTTGTTGAGTAACCAAAAGCGTGAATGCGTTGGTGGGAGCTGTCAGTACCCAGGAATCTTCAATGTTGGTTTTCATGCGGGATTATTCTTAACTCGGATGGGACAAGCCAGCTGGGTTGTGTGGTACCAAAAATTTTTCTTGGATTATTCTCATTACTGGATGTGACCTACCTTCAGTAATATAAAATAGTCTTTATCTTGGGAGAGATTAGCTTGATTTTTTTTTTTTTCCTATAAACTTGTCTTGCCATGTAAAGCTTTGCATTAAATGCTACACTTGATTGCTCTTAAGCTATTCACCTGGAATCTTTGACAGTTTACTTGAATATCAATGCAGAGGGCACATTCCTACAACCAAATGAGTGACTTATTGTGAGAGTGAGGATTATGTATGGAAAAGCTGAAAGGCAACAGCATTTCAACTTGGGCACGGCCCTTGGTTTGCTATCTGGTGCTAAATTGGATACCTTCTCAGAAAGCCCGTGCTTCCATTTGAACGGAGCCTGTTCCTTCCTCTCGCTTTCGCTCCCTCCCAAGTGACTCAACTGGTAATTCTGCCAAGTTAGTAAATCAAAGGTGCGGTCTGAGAATGATAAAACCAAAACAAATCCTTGTGTTTTAACTCTATGAGAGATGATGATAATTGTTGCCATGTTCTACCTACTAGAGGCCGCGCAGTCTCCGTGGATGGAGTTGCTGTTGGATGCCAGCTGCGGTGATTGTAGAAAGGATCTTCTGCAGGGGAGAAGAGGGCAGAGAACCTCCTCTGGAGAGGATGCACAAAGCTCGCCTGAAATCTCTTGTTTTCAGATGTACCTAACCACTGCAGTCGCTGTTGACAGACCTCACAACTGTTAATTTTTAGAAGAATTTTGTGTTGTGTAAGTTAAATAGTTTCAACATAGACGTTCCTGATGATAGATACCATGTCATTTGCAGTTTTTAAACTGAGAATAGCATACAACTACTTAGCTACACAGTGCTATACTAGAATGCTATTAAAAAAAAAAAAGGAAAAAAAATTCCAATGTCGTAAATATCCAGGAAATAATTTCTGGTTTGGATCTGAATGTAGGGTCTGAATTTCTGAGAATTAAATTTTTAATATTGTCTCATTCTTAGCCCAATTAATCCAATTAAAGTGGGCGCTGTACTAATATAGTCAGTGCCCTCCAGGGCACACCCCCTTTTAGGTGGGTACCGACAGCCTGTCCAACAGGTAATCTAGTATGGTACTTTTTTTCCTTTTTTAAAAAAAAGTATTTTAAACTTAAAGCAGGGGACCGACCAAAGGCAGGGTCTAATTTAAGATGTCATGGACTGCAGAGGGCACTGTGGTTTGCTAAAGCCACCTACAAAAGTTCTTGAGGAAATAAATTTGGTATTTGCATTTAGATATTTTACCTTGAGTGATGTATAAAGCTTCCTGCTATAGCTGCGGCAGCGTGCCTGAACGGAGAGCTCCTCTGGAGCCCAGAGCCGTACCCCTGCCCTTGGGGCTGCTGGCAGGATGGGGTCCAGGGCAGCCGAGCCCAGCTCTGCCAGCACCCCCCAGCCTGTGGGGTGCCCCGACACCCAGTGCTGCTGGCCCCTGCCCTGCCACCCGCTCCCTCTCTGTCTTCTCCCCTCTCTTTTTCTCCTTCCTCCTCTTTGTCTGTGTCTTCCAGACATGTCACACATGAACCGTGGTCCGTTTGAGAAAAGACGCTTTCTTTTAAACCCCTTGTCGCCACGAGCAATGTGCTAAGCCAGCAGTTGTTGCTGGTGGGGAAGCAATGAAATCCAAGAGTCTGGATGCAGAGTACAGACTGTTTTGAGATTGAAAGACGTCTTTGAACCGGCAGTCAGCCTCTCCTGTGGTTAACTATGTTTATAAAGAAATCTTACATTGTCTGAGCCCTAATTCAGTATAAATAAGAGTAGTGGGTTTGTCCTCATGTGCATTGGGGTGGTCGTTCTCCTGTCTGTCGCTGATGGACAGTGAGGGAGCAATGCTTGTAACTCTGAAAACAGTCGTTGGTTGACCTGAGGAAAAGTAGTTGGCTATATCCTTGCAATTAAATTTCTGTGCCAAAGAATCGGTTGGGGCTCCCACCTGCGGGGACAGGGACACACTACCCAGAGGTTTCGTCTGCCTGGGCTAGAGGAGCTCCTGCTCATGCCCTGCTCGCCCGGGCTGGAGCCTTGGTAGAAGGTGATCCTGTTGAGAGGTGGGAAACGGTGCTGGGGCACTGGAGGTGGGAGTAGAGGGAAGAAACTATCAGCAAATAGGGAAGGGGGGTTTTTTTTGGTGACTTTTTTTCAAAGCTCATTTGTCACAAGGCAAGGAGATTACTTGGGTTTTAAAGAAAACAAGGATCTATGTAAGACTTGGATCTTTTAATGTTTGCAGAGATGTTTTGAAATATGAATGAGGTAAATATTTTTGTATGAATGTGCATTATGTTATTTCTCCATTACAGTATGGGCTCAGATCAGCTTCCTACCAATTTCCATGTGCTTGAGGAGACTGTACTTTTACACTTTAAAAAGAAAAATACATAGCACTTAAATTGATTTTTTCTTTTTTTTTAATTTTGTCTCTTTTAGTGACTTGGAAGTTGAATACACAAAATAGCCCTTAAACCTTTAATTTAGGGACTGAGTCTACAAACTCATTTGAACCAAAAATGTAAGAGCAAATGACTTCAGGGATGGATGGATGGATGAGTTAAACTTAAACTGGAGCACAAGGGAGTATAAAGGCAGGGAAAGGACTGTGGAAGAGGAGGAGTCAGTAAAAGACTAAATGCTGGCCAAGAGCAAGTGTTCAGAAAGTAGATGAGTTTCTGTTCTCTCAGGTTAAGTAAAATCTGACAGAGCTGCCTTGCGTGATGCTCGTTTTCTTCTCATTAATGACTCTGTCAAACACACTGATTTTGCAGCACATGATGTAAAAGCCACGTGGTGGTTTGCTACAAGTGAGTTGGGGGTTACACAGAGTTGGTCCATAATAAGTTTTCAGAATATTTCTCATGTAAGGTACTGGATTTGTCAAAACTGAAGTATCCTCCAAGACTTGAAACCTGCTGATTTTGGGTGTTTATTTATCATTTCATGTCTGTTGAAGATAGAATTAGAAATAAAACCTTGACTATACATTCCAAAGAATTAAAAGTTCTTGTTTCACAGGAAAATTTTTGGTCTAAGCGGGAAGCTCTGACCAGCCACAGAGTTTTAGGGGATGCTCTAAAACCCTTCAAGCCCTGACTTAATATACTTTTTTATTAGAGAGCAGCTAATGCACAAATTTAATCAGAAACCTGTGTTGGCTAAACTGTGTTTGCTTATCTTCATTTTCTCTCAAATAAACATTGCTTTTTAAAGAAAAAAAAAAAGAATAAATACTTTTTTGTTAATGTGCTGTCCTCAATAATTAAAGAACAGTCATTTTGGAAGCGTTTTGTATTTTGACAGTGTTGCCCTTGTCTTAAAAAGTGATGCATTAGGGTACAAAAGGGCCAAGATGATTTTGGGGTTTGTTCTCAGTTACTCAGACTGTGGCAGTCACAGTTACACAGGGCTGATGGGCAGTGGGTTTGCTTCGTGCACTCCTTGGTGGGTTTTGTCCAGTAATGGCAAAAGAGTTTCCAACTGCATTTCTGTCATGAGCCGCATACTGCATATGTAGAGATTTAACAGAAAACATTCTGAATTCTGTAAAGCGCATTGCCTCGATAGATACACTGATTTGGCATCACTCAAGATGTAAAACTTTAACTGGCCACAAGCTGGCAAGCTCGTATTTGAGGGACTGCTGTCACTGTTCCGTTCAGCAGTAGCAAATGTATATCACCTTTTAGAAATGTAAGTATATTTTAGAAAAAAAAAAAAAAAAAAAAACAAACTTGAAAATCACAGTCATAAGCACATAGTTTATTCATTAGTTCTTAAAGTTAGTTCTGTAACTGCTACCCCATCACTCATAAAAGTAATGCTTTGTAACCAAAGCTGGGTTTTGTTGGAATGAAAAAACAGTTAACGCGCTTTTGCTACTGTTTCCTCCTCTTTATCCTGGCACAAACAATAAGATTGGTTGAACATTCAGGCAGCAATAATACTCAACATGCTTTTGCTGCTGTTTCCTCCTCTTTATGCTGGCATGAACAATAAAATCAGTTCAGCAGTCAGAGAGCTCCGCTTATTGCAGGCGGTGTTTTTCTGTAAAGTGTGTATTTTGATCAGGCTCAGTACTGATGTATGTCCGAAGGTCCTTCATCCCAGCAATGGAAGGAGAACGCCACCCTGAAATAAGTCTATTAGGCTTTTTAGTTCTATCATCTCAGAGTCTAGGTTCAACAGACATCGTAGCTAATTTCTGTCCCTTTCCTATTAGCCCAAGCAACTCACATAACAAAGAGCAGAGCCGTGTGGTGGTAAGGAGAGACTCTGAAATTTGGGGGGAGTGAATAGGTGATTCTTTTTTACTTTGTTTCTTCCAGAGGCTTTTCGTATTTTTGATTTTATGTGTTCTTCTATGGCAGAGAAATCTACTGAAGGGGTAGCGGTATTTTCAGCCTTACTAAAGGGACCAGATTCCAGGCTACAGAATACTAGGACTACTGGTTACTGGTTTGCCATGTTGTGCAGTCTACATTTCTCTGCTCAGATGCCAGGGAACTGGGAATGATCTTTTCCCTTAAATGCCACAGCCACAGAGCAGAAAAGTCTAATGACTCGGGAGCTGCTCGGTGCAGGTGACCAGGAGTTAACTCTGTACTTATATTCTACCTGCATGAGTTTGAGCCAATACCTTTTCTTACAGGATGCATTCTGATGATAAATACCCTAAAAATTGTAAAGGGCTCAAATGCTTCCAGAAGGAGATGCTCCACAAATAGCTAAATAACCAGGTCTGTCTTTATCACCATGGGCTAAACCAGAGGTGTCTACCTCTTCTTATATTTTCTTTTTTTTGAGATGTTTTACAGTAGTCCAGTGGAATGGGCTCGTGACCATGCAGCTCGCTTCACGACACCAGCAGCCACCATATGCCAGCGCTTTCCGATCGCTATCTCAACAGTTATCAGATCCACCCACCCGACAAAGGCTGTACATCCCCTTACTGTTCAGCGCCTTAATCAATTGCAGGTTCTTCCAACTCTGCACGTGAAAAGCCTCTTTATGCTTGTACCAAAGCAATTTTGTGTAATACTCCAAACACAACTGTTTGAGCAATTTTTTCAGCATGATTTATCATAAGCATCTGCGCTTATATTAAAACTTCATAGAATTTTCAGACTTCTACACCTCTTGTTTCAACATGAAAAGATCTAGATGATTCTATCAATGACATACATAATGTGACTGAATTTATCGGGGCAACTAAGGGAGAAAAAGTATTTCCTATGTAACTATCCTTTCAGTTCCGATTGGAAAAGCAATTTGTCAAATACAGCTTGAGTAATGGGAAGGTGCTCTCTAGCCTTCTTTCAAGTCAATGGGGAACTTTCTTCACATTCATCTATATTCAGAGGCAAGGACGGGGAGCTGTTGTGGAACCGTCCTGCAGCTGCTGGTGTGTCACGACCAACGATTTCTGATTTGTGGCAATCCCCTCTTAAGCCTTGACATTTCTTGGTGTACCTCTCCAGATAACATTTGATGGAGTATTTGAAAATGAGATAACTCAATTCAATTAGATTTAATACAATGCACAGGCATGAAGTTCCCACCAGAAAATAGAGGAAAATCATCTTCTCTGTGGGTTTGGAAATATAGCAGTCTACGGTATTGGGACATGGTCTAATGTCACATTTCACGAGATGTGGTACTTTGAATCCATTGTACAATTTATAAAACAGAACAAGAAAAACTATTTCAAATCCTGTTTTCAAAATAAGGCTGATAAGGTAAGTGCACAGCAAACCACCATCTATCTCTCCTGGACTTTTATAAAGTTTCTGGTTGTGGTGTTTCTCTTGGTTCTCTCGGTAAGCAACATGAAAAACAACCAAGAGTGAAGGGGTGGAGACCATGATTAATTGCAAAGCCCAAAGTCTGATGTGGGAGACAGGGAAAAAATGGTCAAAGCAGACATTTTCACAACCAGGCTGCTTGATGTTGCATTCAAATTCGTCATGTTCATATTTCCAGATGTTCTCTGCAGCCGCAACATAAACCAGTAAGCGGAATATGAACACAACTGCTACCCAGATTCTTCCAATTCCTGTTGAATATTTATTCACTCCACTCAGCAGATCACGTAGGAATCCCCAGCTCATTTTTCTCCTCAAGGAAAGAAGGAAATGTCGTATCAAAGAAACACAAGATCAGAGCGGTGCCTCCTCTTGGGTGAAGAAAAATGAGACATTTGTTCAAGGTGAAACATAACAAGCAGCTCAAGCAATTTAAAATTATTAAGCATTTAGAAAGGTGCTTTCAACAACAAACAACTCTTAGTTGTTTAGCAACAACTTACTTAGCAACAACAAACTGCTCTTAGTTCTGATAATTTGTACCTTCTGAGGCTATTACACAGAATTTATTTGCTGTTAAAATAGATATTGTCAATATGGCCGAAGGCTAATCATTCTGTTAAATTGCCCTCTGCAAGTAAATGTACCTGTTCTTCCCATGGGTCTCCTAAGCATCAGGCGGAGCTTTCTCTGGGAAGTTGAGGCTGGCACTCTACCACTGAGGTGCTCTCAACTTAGGCCTGTCAGTTATGCAAACACTAAGCACAGTGAAATCGTATTTCACTTTCAAATTTATGTATAGGAGGCGTGTGTCCCATAATAAATTGACTACCGAAATGCAAATTGTTTTCTTTTTGTTTATCTGTCTAACTTCTCGGTAAACTTCCACACGCAAATCCCACTGCCACTGCCATAGCTGCAGTTAGCACTGATGTATGAGCAAGTTCGTCAGCTGGGAAGTTTGAGTATGAATAGTAATCAGCATCACAAAGCTCAACACAGAAGCAAAGCTCAGCAATTCTTTTGCTGTCCCTTGGTTCTGCAGCCCATCATGACCTCTGTCTCCAGCCAGACTTTTGCTGGAAAACAAGGTTATTTGCCTATTTGGGTATTCCTACCATTAGAGGTGGTGACTTACTTGAGGAGCTGAGGGACAGCTGCAGAAATTAATGTATTGCCGATTTATACTGGGAAGGATGTTGGATTCCCACGAAGAATGGTTACCAAGCTGCTCCTTTATGCTGCAGGTAAAAAAGAATAATGGGGGATATCAGTTGGCTTATATCCTATCAGACATATGCTTTTAAATATGTTAGGCAAGGTTGTGGCTTTTGTCATTAAAGAGCTGTTTCTGTCCTCCATGTCTGCAATTAGAGCTCAAGCAGAAGTTTAAATCAAGCTCTTCAAGACATCAGCACTAGGGCTTTAATGCTTTCTAGTTAAGTAATACACAGTCAATACATCAGTCTCAAAGGAGCCGAATAGCAAAGCATGAAGATACTACTATGTAATAAAGCACAGGCAAGGAAACAAAACATTCACGTGAGCTAGCGTGAATATTAAAAGACATGGACCTGTTGGGGCAAGTCCAGAGGAGGGCCACGAAGATGATCAGAGGGCTGGAGCATCGCTCCTATGAGGACAGGCTGAGAGAGTTGGGGTCGTTCAGCCTGGAGAAGAGAAAGCTCCAGGGAGACCCTATTGCAGCCTTCCAGTACCTAAAGGGGGCCTACAGGAAAGATGGGGAGGGACTTTTTACTAGGACATATAGCGGTAAGACAAGGGGGAATGGCTTCAAACTGGAAGACGGTAGATTTAGATTAGATATTAGGAAGAAATTTTTCACTTTGAGGGTGGTGAGGCACTGGAACAGGTTGCCCAGAGAAGTTGTGGAGGCCCCATCCCTGGAGGTGTTCAAAGCCAGGGTGAATGGGGCTTTGAGTAACCTGTTCTAGTGGGAGGTGTCCCTGCCTGTGGCAGGGGAGTTGGAACTCGATGATTTGCAAGGTCCCTTCCAACCCAAACCATTCTGTGATTCTATGATTAACACATATGAACACATCTTGTGGATGAGCTGTTGTCTGGAGGGGATTTGAAGGAAAACCTCAAAAGGCCTTTCCTAGGACTTTAAGTTGTGTACATGCACTATAGAAGGAGAGGCTGTATTTTTGTTATTCTATGAAAATGAGTACAGCTGTGAGTGGGCTTTTGCTAATGGCCGTAAGAACTACACCATCCATTTCTAATGTAAAAAGCCTAATGCCACCTATCAATCCATGACTGGAGTTACACTAGTTCTGAGCCTCCAGCTGAACAAATCGGGACAGAAATGAAAAGTATGCTGGGTCACCGGCAAGCCACAAAAATCAGTGGGGACCAACACTGGTGGAAATCAGGCCATGGAGATACCTAAATCCAGATTGAGAAATTTAGGCTGAGGTAAATACCTTCTCAAAGCTGAGCTGCTACTTCCTTACCTGAGCAGCAAGAGGGATTAGAAAAGAAAAACTTTATACCTTCTTTTGCCAATCTCACATTGAGGAGAAGGATGTGAAGAGGAAAAGAGACTACCCAAAGAAAATGGGGATCAAGAATTTGACTAAAATCTCCAGCAGATGCTGAGCAATAGGCAAATTCTACCCAGCCAGAAGACTGGATGGGTGAAATTGGTTGACAAAGTCCCTTGGGAGGCAGTCCTCCAGGGCAA